>JAQGBX010001672.1:0-23622 GCA_034698745.1 Megaphyllum sjaelandicum | reverse complement strand
GCAGCAACAGACAGCCGCTCATCACGCACCTCCCCACGCGCGTCATTTTCGTACTTTGCCCAAGGTTACTTTTAGGCCATTCTTTTCTCTTTCCCGGGCAAAGCCGGGTATTACGGCTAGTACATAATACAATGTACATTGTACATGTACAGAGCATGAAGAAGAGATGTGTGTATGTATATTTGTGGATAAGTGGGAGAAAAATTGCTCCATGAAGCGCCTTTGCTAAAGTGGAGCGCTTTCAACATGGGGGTGCTGCGGTCATGATTAGTTAATTAGGCCTACTTCGTCGCTTCAGCGAGTCGCTATCGCGAAGTACAGCCCGGGTTTTACGGCTAGCTACATATAATATGTACATGTACACTATGTAGCTGCTAGGTAGCTCGGTCTGTTTTGCTTTCCGCCCATTTATTTCCTCGTCTTCTACATACTTCTTTTGCCTAAATTATGTTCATTCAACTATTTTTGTGACTTAGAGCTAAACTGAATTTTAGTCAGAATTTCTCCGCTTAAAAATAAAAAATAAAAATTCAAAGGAATAAATTTATTTATTACTGGCACAATGTATTACTAATACATTATCAAAGTCCTTAGAAAGTCAAACATTTTTCTGGATATGAAGACCTCGGCTTAAAAGGAGGTTATATTTAAGCAGGGCAATGTTATTTTTCAGATAATTACAACAAAGAGTCTTCAGCTTGCACGTCTGACGTTTTGAATTGAATGACGAGAAAGATGTAGGTGAAATATATGCTGATCATCTGTTGAAACAACGAGAAAGCTTCATTTATAAATGCATTAAAAGAATAGGAAGTTAAGAATCCCTCAGTGTATCATCCACGACTTACAGATGGGATCATCTTTATGGTAATGATTCTCATGTGAAAAGCAGACAAGCCAATGGAAGAAGAGGATAAGCGGTTCTGCAGACCATTTACCTTACAAAAAAACATACATTGCTATAAGAAAAAAACACTTTCTTCTGATCATATAAAAATCATCAGAACCTTACAAGTAGCATTAAAGGCACATGCATGTCCTCCATGGCAATACGACATAACAACTGGTACGACCGATGAGCCTGGTAAAAATGCCATGATTTGTTAAAACCGTATACAGTAGTTACATAATTCACCAATAAAAAAAGAGAAATTACGTAATCATGTTGATTTTCCAACAGCGTTTTAACAAAAACGTTAACATTATGCTCATTTCCTCCATCTTAATTTCTCAAAATTTTCAATATATTTTCACAGTATCGGAATGAACTCATGATAAAATGTGAAGTGCTCAACTACGAAACCTACAATGTTCATAACGGGAAAAATCTTAACAGTAGATCTGTTATAACAAATACTGTATATAACCAGCAAACAGCTTTTCTTCCAATCCGTTCAAGAAACTGTATACAGTACTGTGCATGTACTTTTTAAAAAT
Organism: Megaphyllum sjaelandicum; assembly: GCA_034698745.1. Taxonomy (NCBI): domain Eukaryota; kingdom Metazoa; phylum Arthropoda; class Diplopoda; order Julida; family Julidae; genus Megaphyllum; species Megaphyllum sjaelandicum. The sequence goes on along the minus strand of JAQGBX010001672.1, from coordinate 22,185 downwards.
ATGTACGACCTGGTATATATTAAATGAGAACATCCGCGACAATATCCACTGGTATATAGGCCTACTTGACTTTTCGAAAACTTACTCAGACACGTTTTTAAAAAAGCTACGAAGTATTGTGCTCGTAGATCTGAAATTAATGTTACAAACAAGACCAATTTCTACACGTTAAATCACAAGCTATACTAACAAAGAGAATCATCATGCACCATGAGGTAATTTTTATTAAACCTGCATTTTCATTTCTAAAATAACCAAACATCACAAAGCTGTTAAAAAGTATTGTACATGTACATCTACGTAAAGCTATTCTCCAATGTACCAATCTCCATAATTATTCGAATAACTTTCATGACTATTCATTTTGCTATTCATCTTGTACACATTTTTTCCATCACTTGAATTTGGAAGATATTTTAATTATGAGGACATCATCTATAAATAGTGCACAACTTAATATTTTGTGCTTGTAGAACAATATGCTCAATCTATGCCGAAATTAATATGGCAAAAAAAACTTTATTTTACCTGAATATTGACCAGAGCAGGTAGTAGGGTAACAAACAAAAGCATGATAACAGATTCGGCCATCCAGTAATTGTTTTCGGAGGACATTTGATCCTTGAAAACCAAATACGTGTTGAACACCACTTGGCTAACATAGCTGAGAATATAGGGACCGATCACGAATGCCAATAAGCTATCGAATGCTGATATTATGGTTGCTGCTTGCCGAAAAAGGGTGCTGAAAGCTTTAACGTTAGCAGCGCAGTCATCAGGCTCACCATCTTCAATGATAGAGTTGACTTCGACAAATAGGAGCCACAGAGTTGAACAAATCAGTGCAATGAATCCCACCATGTGCACACTGGTGAACAGACTTGAAATGCGAAAAATCAGATGAAAACGGAAAAATGTTGCTTGGCTTCTATGCAACCAAAGAAGGTAAATAAACGAACCATACACTGAAATGATAAATAAGGAAGAAATTCAAGTCGCTAATTTTGTCATTGATTTGTCAAAATTGTCTCAGTATGAGTCCTATGACTCCCGAATTGTGAAAATCCAATTTGGGGAGTAAACAGGAAAAAAAGTAAAAGGTAATCAATCCTCAACAATTAGTCACTGCATAGCTGATATTTATTTGAGATTTTCATACATTTCTTAACAGCCCCAAAGTTATATACTTGTAGGACATTGGAATAAAATTGATGCGAAATAAGATATAATTAAACAAAGTTTATCCCAAATACTTAGGAACCAAACTTATTGCCTTCGGTTTTCTTACTTGAAATAATTAAAACGATAAGGCAGAAGAAAATACAAATTTGCTAACCATGCAAGTAAGACACAATACCTGTAATCTGTATTACAGACAGGATCAAAAAGATGCCAAAAATGCACCAGCTGGCCATTTTCACTCGTGACTCCAATCTCTGAAAGCTTTCGAGTTTAAGCGGAAGCTTATCCCATAGGAAGAAAATGCTCTTTAAACCCTTGCCACACACTGTAGAAACAAAAAGTGTGGTCATGCTGGCAGCTTCAGTACAAATGGCGATCATTCCGATGAGATTGGCCGCAAGTTGCCTCTTAGTGGAAAATTCCGTATTTCTGAAAATTTGCCAACGAAACAGCAACATGATCCACGTGTTCAGCAGGTTAATGAGGCAAACCAACGTCCAAGGGTCGCTCCAAGGATTCGAGAAATCGGAGCGGAAATTTACTAGTCCCAAACATCTTAAAAAAATAAGATATGGGCGCCAGGCCGCCTTTAGGTTTGGAAATCGGTCTTTGTGTAAACGCCGCGGTTCGTTTTTTTGGAGCTTCATTGTGAATGAAGCGAGTATGGTTGGAAGAAAGGGCTTCAAATTATTTGAAAAAACGTGCGTTATGCCGTAGCTGCTAAATGCAAGTGGTGTTCAACATATTGCGAGTTTATGCTGCTAATGCATTTTAGAAAACTGTACAAATATTTGCATAATTAGCACTTTGACAGCAGAGCGATCGCCATAACTTCATTTCATAATGGGGCGGACAGATTAACAGAAATGTTTGTCACCTTCGCCAAGTTCATATTCATAAAGATGTAAATGCCTCATCAGCAATTAATTTTCTTATTAGAGACGCACAAAGCATGGTAGAATTTGGAGTGCAATTGGCTTAAAAAAAAAGCTGAAAAATGGCCGCCTTAACAATTTTAGATCAACCAACTGCGCTATACTTGGCTTTCTAGAACATATATTTGAGGATATTTTACGATATCACATTTCCTGAATTAAAATTCAGCTTGCTTTTAAACAGATGTAAACATCAAAGTGCTAATAATTGATACCGAACAAAATGACGTAAGACGTTTCGTGCATGGAACAACATCGGTGTTCGTAATAATATTTTGCACATCTTGACCTCACTGATACTAACGTAAACCGTGTAAAAAAAAGCAACAAAGAAGCCGTATTTTCAACTTCAGGACAGACGCCATGCCAATTCACGGAAACAAACAATAAATAAGAATTCGAAACATCAATTCTCAACAACATTTGTATTTCTTCTAAGGTGAATAAGTGGCTGACCCGATGTTATAATACTCTTCGTACTGAATAGACATTCCCCCACTGTTCATCAAGTCATGTTCATTAACCTCCGGTCGGAATTGGATTATAAGAAATATGTAGGTGACATATATGCTTATCACCTATTTGAATAAAATAATTAGCTTCACAATGCAAAAAATATTCTATTTTAAGTACATAAACTTACCGATGGAATTAAGTTTTTGGTAAGAACTTGAAAGCCAAATGCAGATAGGCCAATTGATGAATTGGTTAACCGGTTTTGTAAACTAATTACCTTAAAGGAAAAAAAATTCAACTACATATATACTCCTGAATACATGCATAGGCGATTTATAAAAATAGTACCAATTTTGAGGAAAAAAAAGCGTACAAAGATGCTATTTTTTATCACTATCGGAAAATAAACAATAACAGTATTCACGATTACAACTGTATTTGATTAATACGACTTCAAGCTAATAAGTAATCTACAAGTAGCGACATCTGGAGTTGTATTGCAGTACGACCGTGTGCATTTGAATAAGATAGAATCCCCAAACCTTTAAAGACGCTTGATTCCACTTCTTTTAAATGCATGCATGTACTGTACATTAGAACAGTGTATGTGTGAACAAGGCGTTTCAATTGGATTCTTACTCCAAACTGTAGCTGCACAGAACAATTCCATTTTGTAGCCAAAACGCCTGAATTGCGCTGACATCGATAGAGAAATCTCCGCTTGTATGTTAGAAAGATGCTATAATTACACCCAGTCATTGTGAACTGGTGCCAACAGTTTGAAAATGGTCGCAAAGATTTCACTTAGCCTACGAATTCCACGAAGGCAGACCATCAACCTTCAACACGTAAAACCAAGGAATTTTGAATGGACTTAGGTGTGGCAATGTCAACCTTACAACACATACACATCCCCATGCGAAACTGATGAGGCTGGGAAAACTGCGCAATCCTGAATTATATATAGATGCACTACGATGGAGGGGAATATTTCTGAAGGTGTATCTTGGAATCTAATCACACATTTCCATACACGTTTACAGTCCTTAGACGATTATGTGGAAAAATGAATAAAGGATGTGCGTACTACGTTTCAACAAACAGTGACGTGATGTTTATATACCGTAATGGTATATACTATATCTTTACTTTTTTTTTATTCCCCACTGTAATTCACTTATTGACTCTCCCTCTGACATTAAGTACACTGTATTACAGATGAAACGTCCTGTACGGCTAGTCCTCCTGAATATGGTCCACATGGTTAACAGATAGGTAAAATCTGCATTTACAATTGAAAAGGATTTCACATGTAAGGATTCAGAAAGCATAATACGAAGAAATGGAAAGTTCTAGGTTTTGAACTTCTCTAAAATAATAGCAGTAAGTTATATGACTAATATATCAAATTCGAAAATTTAGAGTTGTGGGCATTTGCAACTTTTTATCATGTATTTTTATGAAATATTTGGTATCTATCATGTATGCAATTATGCCATGCACGAATGAATGACAGGAATGCTCACCTGCACGCCCACGTCTTATTGGGTTCATACACATTGAAATCGCTACAAGATTTCCTACCATGCTCTGTACAATGCATGGTCCCAAACACGCTAAATACCAAACAAGTCACCGTAATTAATTAAATATTGTAAACGCAAACCTTAAACTAATTTTAAGACGCCCTGCAACTTTATAACTGGACTTTTCGCACAAACCGAAAGCATGAGGTGCAATATGTTTTTTTTTGAATACTCATATATCACTTTCTATTGCACTGTGAAATCACATTTTACATAACTGTTGTCGTATGGTCGAATATTTGAGAGGTCAAATGCCTCACCCTGGTGCATGACAGAGGGAAAAAGCATTGGATTAAATTTTATTGTCAATCTCAATTCCTTTTCAAAATTATCATAGAAAAATGTTTGTTGAATTTTTCTCATCAAAGCATCTTTAAATGATATTTTTGTTATCATTTTCTTAAACTTTAAGAAAAAGCTTACAAGCAGCTGCAGATGCAGAGCCACGTGCTCAGTCTTAGCACAGCACAGCACCTCGTACGATTTATGAGCCTATGGTGAGAAATGTATAAAATAAGGAATGCAATGCGTTTATTAAACATTTTAAAAAATGGTAAACTTTAGCATATCCCACCTGGGAATGTACCATAACAGGGAAAACTGAGCAAATCAGTACGATCACAACAGACTCTGCCAACCAGTAGGCGTGGAGTGACAAAAACACGGTCGAATGCTCGTCAAGCAGAAAATAAGTATTGAATACCATCTGGCAAACATGGCTTACGAGATAGGATCCAATGACAAATGAAATAATATGGTCACATGCGGAAGTAATCATGATAGCCAGCCGGAAGTGCGTGTTAAACGCATTTAAGCTTTCGTGAATAACAGACTGCTTTTGTAAACCGTCTACCAAGATTGCGTTGACGACTTCGAACAAGAGCCAAAGAGTGGTGCACACCAGAACTACGAACCCACTCATGTGAATGCTTACTAACAAACTGACCATTCGCATGATGAACAGGATTCGGTCAAGTGTTCCATTATTTCCAACTTCTTTACTATACCACATGATTGCATAAGCTGAAATATAAAATAAATGCATCACATATTCGTATTAAAATATGCACAGGAACTAAATTCCACCAAATCTACAGACAAAAACTAAAGACATGCATCATAGGCATCAGTAGCAGCCTAAGAAAAATTGTGAAATAGAGCACCATTACCTGAAAGATGTAATACAGACAGGACAAAGAATGCTCCAAGAACGCACCAACTAGCCAATCGCAATCGTATTTCCAACCGTTGCAAGCGGTTTGGAATGAGGCTTAGCTGAGCCCACAAGTCGAAAACTGATTGGAAACCGTTGTCGTTTAGGTTAGCAATAAAAAAGGCGGTTATGCTAATGCATTCAGAAACTGACGCAGAGAAGCAAGCGACGAATGGGACGATTCGTGAAGCAGAATCTCGCATTTCGAACAATGTAAACCTGAAGAAGAGGACCACCCATGAATTTAGCATGACCAAGCAGGGATACAACATTCGTGGATTTTTCCAAAACTTATCCCTATTTTTGGCCTGGACGTCCAATATTCCCAAGCACTTCATGAAAACCAAATATGGCCTCCAGGCGGCCTTCAGGTTGGGGCTTCTGGCCCTAAAAATGGTTTTCGTATCAATTGTTATCATGTTCTTAGTTGGAAAACCAACTAATGACCCAGCAAATGATACGTTTCTTCATCGACATAATTTGGATGAAAATTCCATGTTTTCTCAGCGATCCATTTGAAGAAAACGACTGGGCGTAATTCAGTCAATAAATATCCCAAATAAATATTAGCATTAATCCCCTAAAAGTACGAGAGGACCACAGTAAGCTGTCCATTAATTTAATTGAAACTAAACGTCGATTGATGGGTATTGCCAAAACAACCCTATGTAGACTTAGAGCAAGTCAATTATACAGTAGACTCAAAAAGGTATACAAGCATATTCTCGAAAAAATTTACTCTAATAATAAAATGTACAACAATTATATTTGTTTCACTTTGGTATTTTCTCAAACTGGTGGTAGAGGAGGCTCTGAGGCTATAGGAACTTACTACAGCCGCCATTTGTGATAATTTTGATCTCAATTTCTCTATAAACTATCTGTGAATTCATGTTCCATGAGTACTCACATTTTTTCATACTTACCTACATTAAAAAAATCCAATTTTAATTCCAAAACTTAAATATAAATTGTGCTTCAGTTATTAGTGTACATTTTCAGAATGTTCATTTTCTCTAAGCAAAGCTTCCGTGGATTGGCACGTACTTTACCATAAAACCATCACTTTCGTTAAAACGAAATACTCTTTTCAGAAACTTCCATTTATTTTTCTCAGCAACTTTTATTCACTTGTCATGCTGCATAATAACGGCATTTCCATCTATTGGTTTGTAATGTAATTAAGAATTAAATTGGAGAGCAAGAAATACGTAGGTCATGTATAGACTTGCAACCTGTAAGGAAAAAGATATGAAATCGTAAGCTGAGTCATAGGAAAACTTATTTGTGAGAAATGACAAGATGACAACTAACAGAGTATAATACTTGTTTCCTCATCACTTGAATACCAAAAGTGGTAAGCCCAATTGCAGTGTTTGTCAGGCGATTTTGGAGATTACCCACCTTTAAAAAACCCCACAAATTTCTTAAAAAATGCAAACTGAAAATTTTATTCAGCATGCAGAAATCACAGAAAATCTTAATTTACGATAATTTGCTGGTGCAAAGGCATCTTCTCCAATTTGATACAACACAAAATGTCGTAAGCTTCATGTGCCTATGAAATCAATAGATTTATTTTTTTAAAAAGTGTAAGTATCGACAACTTTCTGTCGTAAATCAACCTATAGATTACACGTCTACGGATGTTTTCAAAAAACCGTGCTTTTTTTCAGAAAAATCCACGTATATTTGAGGGAATTTCGTATAATACTTTAGATTACGCCCAAAACTAACAATGAATACAAAATAATAAAAAAAATATTTCAACTTTGAGGAAACGTTTCATTTTTGCAAACACAAAAATCGAAATTCGCAAAACTTCTCGTTATGGAACCTTCCAATAGAATGAATATTCGGATGATTAAATCACTCACTCATTGAGATTAACCCACCATAATTCGAAATCAAGAAATTGTATACACCGTACATACGTTAATAAATCGTACCTTGTGGTTCACTGCTACTGTAGCGATTGAGATAGATAAGACTGCGAAAGTAGATTCCACTAACCAATAACAATCAACAGGAAGAAATGTAAAGATGTTGCTGGCCTCCTTTCGATAAATCAGCAAGTAAGTGTTAAAGATTGTTTGAAACATGCAGCTGAGGAAATACAGTCCGATCACCCAAGAAAATATTTTGTCAACAGCATTGGTCAGCTTTGTGGCCGAACGGAAGGCTTCTACGTAGCCTTCCAAATTGAAATGAATACTAGCCAGTCCATCATCGAAATCCATGGTCTGACGGTCTTGGCAAAGAGTGCGGTTTACCTCATCAAAAACAAGGCAAAGCGTGAGGGAAACCAAGACGATAAAGCCAACAATGTGCACGCTACACGCAACATTAAATCCGCGAATGATCTGAAGAAATCCCCGACTATTCCAACGAAACACTTTATCGGGAAAGTTCAACTCCAACGCTACCTGAAAATAGCCTGGCAGAAGGAAATAATATAAAAACTAACAACAAAACCATTGCATTTAAACTTTTGGAAACTACAACAAATGCCCCCTAAAGTTCGTGTTGTTTGCGGCCACAAAATGTGGGATAAAAGAAAGGAAATTTTAATGACACTACTTGGCTTTTATTGTGGCCAATAAAGTTTCAAATAGGACATGCGAGCCTGTGATATTCATGCTAGGACCAGAAAGCATTTGGATTTCAAATTACATGTATACTTATCAGCGTGCACGTAGATGCTTGTACTTATGAAAGTTCCGAAAAATAATACAGGGTTCCCCCAGAAATTTCATTTTTTAGAAATATTTTTTCAAAATTTACTACATAACGACAATTGTGAAAACCAACATAGAAAAAACGTGGAAAATTGGGCAAATTTGTACTCGGGAAACCTAGAAAAGTTAGCAAATTTGTACAACTCCAAGAAAAAGTTGGAAAATTTTGCAAATTTGTACTCAGAAATCGTTCCTTGAGCTAACCATGTAAAGTATTAATTTTGGATCGTCATGACTGCGTTGAATTTCCCTGACTTTTTCAAAATAAGCCATTCTTCCTTCACTTTTCCAGGTTTTAGGGGGGGGGACCCTGTAATCTATGAATCCGCATACTTTGCGCAAATTTTTCGAATTATGAAGCCCTGCACTTATCGAGAGAAGAAGACAAAAATTGAGGGCGATACTCAATGAAAGATGGCACTCACTCGATACTTGGATGATCGAATAAGTCAAGTACACAGCAAACACGCACCGAGTCAAGGACCGTACTCGTGCCTCCAACTTAATCCTTCGCGAGTGGCTTAATTTTAGCCGTGAAAAAAGGAAAAAGACTCTCGAAAATCCGCTTCGGCTCCAAGATGCCAGGAAAAGGATTATTAACGAACCGAGTTCGGCAAATGGCCAAATAAAACCTACGATAAAACCAATGCACTCGTGATTGAACTTGAACGTGTAAGCCGACATTCTGACTACTCTGCCCCTGCTTAAAATCGCCACAGCAAAAGTTTCCACCAACACCAGACCGCAGTACCAAGTCCAAGGATTTTTCCAGAAAGTTCTTGCCGTTTTACCTTCTTCCTTAGAGGTTGCGCAGTGGCCAACAACGTGCATCCCAAAATATTTCAAAAACGGCAAATATGGCCACCAAATAGCAGACCAATCGGCCACTTCCGCATTCAGAGCCCCAATTAATTGACCAGACGGAAATGCGTGCCCACGCTGGGCATTGTGCAGCCGCTTTAAGCCGTTGTTTGGAATAATTATGGAATTGGCATTGCGATACTGCATCATATTTTGGAATGATTTTAGCTATTTTAAATTTCTCTATTTGAAAGGCTTTGCTGGATTATCTCACCCAGACTAACTGAGCAAGCTTGCTGTTAAGAAATGATCTCGAAGTGAGGATAAACTGCAATTCCCTGAGTAAAAGCGCCGTTTAATTGGGTGCGTGGTTTATCTACGGGAATTTAATCCATCAAAGAGGACACCACAGTTCATCTTATGGTCGATATGCATTTAAACAAATTGCGTAATCTAACGTGGCATTTGGTAATTTGAAAGAAAAACAATTTCTCACAGCAGGAGATAAGGAGAAATGCAACGCATTAGGCAATTCCATTAATTACCATAGATAAATCGAAGGTGGCACAAAATGCATGCATAAAAAGCACGCGATGCTCTAAGGGTGAAAATAAGACTAAGTGAGATAGATCTTCGAATGATATACCAACAATGTACATGTTTTAAACCACGTGCATGTAGAAAGAGTTTGAAATTGTTTACATAAATCATTGAAGAAACTAAAGTGTAATTTTCATGAAAATGTCTAAAAAGAAGGAAACGATGAAACTAAAATTACTATTTCATTATTTTTCCCTACAGTGGTATTTTTGACAAAAATGACAGTATTAATTTAATAAGCCAAAAATTTCAGATTCATTTATTCCGATATTAACTTTTGCAGATTTTACGTCAGTTTCAGATCGAAGCATCGATCATTTCAGAGTGAACATGCTGTAAATTTGCAACGATGCAAAAGGATAAAATGCAACTGCAAAAACGATCGCTTGTAAAAAAGGCGTTTTTCAGAACATACGTTATTTTCAATTATACTTAGTACACTGATTTCAGAATTTCTGCAATCTGTACATTTTGTTACCCAAAATGCGTGAAACATGGAACTGGTGCTTGAAATGTGTTATTCATTGCAAAAGCATACAGTAATAGTGAATCTCCATGCGCCATTTTTGAAAGCATATATTTGTACGTCATCGCAGATGGTGAAGTTTCAAAAGTCAAAACTCGTCGCAGATACTGTAGCTATTTATTGATCAGAACAAAAATATTTATAAAAGATTACATTGAAATCACACAAAATACATTAATCATGGTAGTTCAGCATAATTATAGATTTTGCTTAACCTTTGTTTTCGTCGGTGATTGGTCCTGTGTGGCTGGGTTATAGTCATTTCCCGAATTTGTCATTGTGTCATCAGTTTATCTCGTTTGCGAGAGAATTATGCAAATAAAGCCAACCAAAAAACGGATGAATTTTAGAAACAAAGGGCGAAGATAAAACTAATCTTTAATTTCTACATCGAAAGTAAAGCAGATAAGTGTTTTCCTAGACGCGTCAGTGATGTCTACCTTTACCTTCAGTGGCATCTAAAACAGTAAACCGATCATAAACTAACCATAAACTTGCAAAGTAATTGCAGATTGATAGAAACTTACGGAAGGATACATCTTCAGCACTTTGAAGATGTTTTTGTAGTGCAGCACTCGGTTGCCATCTTTAACTGGACAAGCTGGGGTTCCATTGGCATCAGTGGTGTTGCCACATGCATTTTTGGCAACGCCGTTCCATGGCACAGGGGGCAAGCCCTCCATTAGAATTCCATACATGTTTATTATCAGAGCATCAGTATTTTCGTCTGATGAAAAATGAGAATGTGGCATTAGCGAACATGTTCTGCCAGTCTGCGCAACGTTTGTAACTTCAGTAGCTGCGAGGTTTCCCGAAACTTAAGTAGGGCCTACGATTTTTTAATCGACAAGATATTTCAAAGATTAGAAAGATTTGCCAGGAAAGCATGTGGATCCTTTCTCCCCATTTAATCGAAATTTTAATTAAACATGTTAAGTAATGTTATAGTGAGCAGAAAACGTATAGAACAATATGTGTATACAATTGTATAAATAGAAATAGTTTAAATTAGTAAATCTGCCTAAATTCATGATTTTTTTAAACTTTCTGCAAAATTGTCATTGTACACAATTTCGGAATACGTTTATTATTATTATTATTATTTACATGTAATCTGAGAAATCACCGTTTATTTAAAGTGCTCATAGTGAAATTAGCATGTATAATTTAAAAATGAATTTCATCATTTAAAATTAGCTAAAATCAGCATTTACTGCGTTGTTTGCAACGAAAAGCTATCTCTAGAAAATTTGTTAATTTGGAAAACGAGCAGGAACATGCTAATATTATTTTACGCTAAATTTACATTAAAAATGTCAAAAGTATAAAATTGTACCTGTAATATTGAATAAGTAAATTAACAAGTACTGAATACGAAACAATTTGCATTTAAAGTAAAGAAATCTTTATATTTTTTTCCTACTGATATTAAAACGCTGTGAAATGGTTTTCAATACATGTGTGTCATTTTCGACATTTTAGAATATTTACAATATTCATTAAAGTTTTCGTCGATTTATTCGTCTTGTGTCGCTTTTTTTTTTAAATGTTGCATTTTCAATAATATGAGTTATTCTCCTGTGCAAGGTTCCATCTCACGTAGCTTTCGATTTTCATATAACTGAAGACCGGGAATGAATCATACACCAAAAAACTTACTGGTTTGAAAGTCAATTTCAAGGCCAATGTCTGTTTCCTTTTTTAAGACGCAACGCGATGTAGGGCATGGAATAATTCTCACTTCGACAATTTTTCCAGTGGAACCTACGTTTTAAAAATTCAATTAAAAACCTTATACAAACAATATTATTCTAAAAACGTTTAATGTGTTGGAATTGCTCATTCGATGTGGAAAACTGTCATGGATTATTCAATTTAATTGCACTAAGATAATGCGCTATTTTTAAACAACACTCTATCCATCCAAGACAATAACGATAAGTAACAACATGTAGTTGTACTTCTTTGATATCTCAAACATAACAAGTTGAATGCAAACTTGTAATTAATGCTTTATTTAACGCAACTTTTATTTAGTAAGTCCCCATTCTACAAATGTTTTTTTTTTTTGGGGGGGGGGGGGATGTCTCTACGGGTTCATGAAAACAGGAGCCGATAAAATTTGTAAAGCTGCTTAATACATTGTACTAGTATAGGAACCAAGTTGCTTCATGAAAGTTTCGGAAAGAAATTCTGAATTTCTCCTACCGCCAATGATCAATTTTCGGCCAGAAATGGAAATGGAGCTTACCACAATCTGTGAAGTTTGTCAAAACATCACATTTCCCTAAAGTTAAGATGGCTGCCACGCACAGCAAACCCAGAGATACGTCCATGAGCATGGTTCACCAGGAGTCGAAATACAAAAACGATGAGCTCCAGGCGAGAGGATAAATGAAACTAATTCGCAATGACGTTGCAAAATACGCTTTAGTAGCCCCAAATTGCAGCCAACTAAATGGCGCGACACATCTGGTTTAGTTTTGAGCATTCTATTGACATTAAATGGCCGCATGCAATATTAGCAGCTGATTGTCGTCATGCAAAAGTTAAACATTGCACACATGCTGCGCGACTGTCTATGTCAGGGCATGGAACCATTATTTACCTATTATGGCGCGTCGAATTTGTGATGCAAAGCTTTCCAACAGGAAATTACTAATTTTTTTTTGTGTACACGTCATCACCACAGTGGTGTCATGCCAAAACTTTGAAATACAGAACGTGATTGCAACCTTGCTAATCGGGTTTACCTGCTACTGACTGTGCAATTGTGATTTCCAAGTAATGAAAGGCCGTGTCACATTTGACAGGAAGCTAGTTTGGCACAATAATCCCTTTAGAAATGTCGTCAATCAGGTTTTACAGGGAAGTCAAAACATGACAATGTATATAAAATACGAGCGTTAAGGATAGATTTGGAATACTTCAACATATGTCTTAAAACACTACATTACAATTAGATACTCGTACATGAAGTCATGACAATCGGCATATTCTTTTCCAAAAGATCCTTTGAAATCACAAGCTATTCAGGGTGTGGCTGCAACTTAATGCAACTTGAAAGTGACAACAAAATAAATGCAACGTTCAATATAGGGTGCAGTTATGTTTTCCTAATGAAACTAATTTATTAAACATTAAAGACCGAACTATAACCAATCAAAAAAACCAATTGAAAAACTATCTCACTTCATCTAATGAGTTCTTAGTTTCAAAGCACGAATCAAGAATGTAACACTGACTATTTAAGCGGTCAAAAACTAACAAACTGCAAACATTTCATGATTTTAAGACGATTTTCCATACTTACACAAAATGCCACGTTGTACACATTATAACCGCATTGCCATTGAGTAATGACTGGAAACAAGACAATTATATGCACAGCTGTATTTTCAATAGATAAATAAAATGTTTCGCAACCAAGTCAAGCACGAGTAAGGCAATTAACACCATAACCCTCATCGTATAGTAGTGATGGAATCATATTTAGGCTAAACGGCGAATTAAGTAAGAAGTTTCTTGTTTTAGCTAAAATTTAGGTTTGAAATCATGGTAAATTGGTTTTGTTTTCCTTTCATAGCGAGGCCCGGAATCCCGTTCTTTTAAAAACGCAGTTGTTGATTCAATAAAAAGGTCACGTTATGCAGGCTTTTACATAACTTTTACATTACTTTGCTAATGCTAATGATCTATAGCAGGTAGTCTCCAAATTTATTTTTCGCCAAGCCAGAACCAGGGATTTGATTGTCAGCTTAACCACTGCAAGGATTCATTCTTGCATCACGTTATATTGTGCATACAGTGTTTATGGTCGTAAAATAACGGTAGTCTGTTTATTCCCTATTCTTTTTATATACAAATACCAGCGCAGCTAGAAACGAAAGCACAGTGGTAATGTACATGTACACATGTAGAAAACGCATATTCATGTAATTTAATTGACAATACATGTAAATTAAGTTAGGTACAGTATTTCTTGCATCATTCAGATTTTACCTCCCAGTTTTGCCAGTAACTGGTTTACCAGTAATTAGTTTTTCTTTAATGTTTAAGTATAGAATTCAAACAATTTTAATAGCGAATATAACAAATAGACTGAACCTGAAACATGTTCATTTTTCAAAATCTCTTTAATTGTTATTAGTATTAGTGTTGAATAAATAGCCAATTGGGCGAAGTACGTGTACATGTAATACAGCCGTTTAAAAAGTTTAACAATTAATGCACAGAATCTAAAGTCGATGTAAAATGCGCTTAGTAGGCAAACCACGAGGTAATTGCAGTAACTCTTATACATTCCGAAAAGCCTAACAAAGGCATTAAATTTAAAAACAAACTAGGTGGTACGTTCTTCAATGACTCGCTAGTGCTTTATCATAAACATCGTGCAAGGGGGTAAAATCGAAATTCGTACATCAGCTACATCTGCTTATAAACGAAGCCTGATGTGCCATTTCTGTGGAAAGTGTGGTTTCTGTCCGTACTGGTATAGTGGTGGCGATCCTGGGTAGGTTGCAACTGGACCAGAAGTAGCAAGTACGTCATAAAGATACTAGCCACCTGAGATGAAGTCGAGAAAAAACATGATTAACTATAGAAATTCTGAATCTTGCAGATAATGGCTTTACGAGAAACACTTCAATTCCGATGCTAATTTACCGACAGAAACTGGTAAAAAATCCAAGTCTTATGAGCAATTATGACAAGCAGGTAAAAAAATACCGAATAATATTTCAGGTATATCCTAATGTTCGCTTGATTCACTTTGCCTTCAGAAAAATTCTCAATAATACTCGCAATGGGAGGATAATTCCAAAATACTTCCGGGATACTACATACATGTAGGCCTACTATATTTTTGCGCTGAAAAAAGTATGTCATCTTGAAAGTGACTTTCTTCATTTTTGTGCAAAATAAGTCAATTGAATAGGCGGTTTCACACGCAATTTTGTAAGTCAATTACAGTCGATATGCTCACAGCTTTCCGCATCATTAGACATAATGAAATATGTAAAAACGAGTTAGAGAAAATAACGTTGATGCCTATCCAAGAATATTTCAGTTTACGCTAAATAATTCACCGCCTTTCTAACGATCTGCCTCTTAAAGGAGAGATTTTCAATAATTATTGGCTTGGAAGAAACATCTCGTGAGCTAATCACCAGAGACGCAGTAAAGACAGAAGAAGGCGTATTTAAAAAAAAAGTAAAAAAATCCCAATAAATACATGTAAGTAAAGCTAGCAACATTTAACTGGATAAACAGCTGGTCAATTTCCCACAACAAAGGACATTTTTTAATAATTGTAACTTTAACGCGTGGCTATGAGCATGGGAGGTGTAAGAGGCGAGCCTATATCAATGAAAATGTCATCCGCAACGTCAGACATAGCCTTGACATTAAAGCACTATCAAGAAAAAAAAATGTCCGTGCAACGCAATTTCAAAGCGGCATTGTTTTCAGAAACTGAAAACCTGCAATTCTTATCTGAATTTGAGTAAAAGTTTAACGATCCGAGGACAAATGATCTTACAGATAATATAAGGCCTCTTGTTAGGGTGAACATGTTCCAAGCCGTGAAACCCAAGTAAGATCCTCGGAAACGCAGAAGAAATGCAACCAACTGTAAACGAAATAAACATAAGTCTGCTTTTCGCAAATAGATAACAAAAGTTTAGTGCAATTATGTCTTTTTTTAACTAAACGCTGGATTTATGTTTCGACGCTTTCATAAAATGCATTTTTGCTTTTTTTTTGTGTGTGCAAAATTATCAGCTCTCTATACACACATGCACATTCCTGAATGAATTTCGTGAAAGCCATCGATAAAAAATGATGGGTCAGAGCAGGCGAGCATATGACTTTAATTTTTTTTATCAGAACGTGTAAAACACTGCGAGGAAATTTAAATGAATTTATACCTGGATATCCCTTTGGTGTGAGGGATGCTTTAGCGAAATCAAGTGAAGGTATTTCTCGGTTTTGATTGCCTGTGGACCAAAAACCAAACCTTAGTACAGTAACGATACAAAATCTCGGAAAAGTGGTGTAGGAGACACATTGGACTCACGGCAGTGTTGGCAGTTGCCCCGACAATGCAGATTGCCGAAAGGGTGAACATTCCAAATACACACCAAAATGCCCTGACCAGCTTCACGTCGGTGGGCGAGCTGATGGCAAGGAACTCGTAACCGATTATGACAATCAGCAGCATGTAAGTAGCAAAAAATGAGAAGATCAAAAAGGAAAACACGCCATCGGCCACCTCCAAGGCTTGACAGATCTGCTCGTGGCGCCACCGGTGACCCTCCAAGTTCAACCATTCGGGATTGGACCTGACCGTCCTGTGTAGAAAATCCGAGCTCTTCTGAAATACGTGACTCAGAACAGTGCAGATGAGGGCGAAAAAGCCCACCGAAAAGCAGCAAATGGGGATGCTCAGAATGGCAAGAACCCCGAGAGTGTACACCTCGCCTTTGGAAGTGTTGGGAAGGGCGGCTTCTGGGTCGTGGTCTATCAAGTCGACTTGCAGATCATAATCCACAAAATAGACTTGGACAAATACTAAACAAAAATAGGTTGACGCATATTAAATTCACGCGGCGGCGGTCAGAGCAACCAGTGTTGCTGAACCATTCCATAAAGTGAAATGAATGTGTCGCGCCTGTTTTAGAAAGAATTCTAGTAACATTCTGGTGAGTCGGTGCAAAAATGATAATTTTACAATTAGGCAACTCTGTTGTGATTAAAAATGATTATCATGCCAATTGAAGATAATGGCAGAAGAGCTTCTTGAGAACTAAATGCTCTAAATGTCTTAATGTAAGTAATTGATTCTCAAATTCTATCGATATTTTGCAAGGAAAGCAAGTGCTTAAAGGCGAGCAAAATACTTCACGATTCAAAATAATTGCATGCAATTTAAGTTATGAGATGAGCTAGGTGTGAACTATAGCATATGACTAGCCTATACTATACTATACTATACTACTATACTATAGGCCTACATGATATACGTTATTCCTCAACGCGCACAAACCTGCTAAGAAAATTATGGTCTCCAAGAGGATTCCACCCAGCACCAGCCACTGAATTCTGCTGCAATATCTGTCGATTTGATTGGCAATGGTTTTTGGAAAAAGGACCTTTTCCCATGTGCAGAAGAGCTTCGGAAACGATGTCTTGCGATAGCTGGCCGCGAAATAGACAGTGGCGGCAATGGCATTCTGCAAAAACCAGCAGAAGTAGACGATGGAGGTAAATGTGTGGGTTTGAAAGCCGGGCTCGTTCCAGGGGAAATGGTGCAAGTTGAAAGCCAAGATGTAATAGACGAAAAGAATACAGACAATGCTCATCGCCTTTCCAATAACCACTGGTACGGCCTTCTTGTAGGCCTTGCGCTTAATCAACGATGACAAGCTTTCTTCGGAGTAGTGATAAAGACCAAACATCGCCATGATCAGCAAGAAGGACCGCAGCAATTTGGGCAAAGATGATAGCGGCACCAGGTCGTCAGAGGTCGGTACAAAGAGCCCATCAATCGGCTCGGTGGACCAAAAGTTGTCCCAAAACTCAGCAAGTTCAACTTTGCGGTTCAGCGCCGCTCTCCGCAAGCTGTCCAGGCTGTTTCTCGGCACCTCCTTGGGATGAGCGTACCAAGCATCAGGTGCTGGCAAATTTCCTTTTTGGCGGTTCGGATTCATTGCAGTTTTTCAGGAATCACCAAGATAACTCACAGTACGCAACAAAGAACGTGGCAATTTATGTATCTTGTCAAGTGCACAATATAGCGCATTGGACGCGGATAATTGATTCCCATTACCTTCAAAGTTTGATACTGATACCGTCGTGCCAATGTCAAATGTCAGTATGAGTTGTACATCAAGGGGCAGCAACCAATTATCGAGCTATAGTTTCCTTCAGCATGCTTATGGTGAAAATACACCATATGATTGCTTTCTATGATGGGCAAGGAGTTCACTCAGTAGTCTTCCCAGGGTTATATTTGTGAGTAAAAAAGCTCTTTAAGCGCGCACGAAAAAAACGTGTTGCTAACTCTTTCACAAGATTAGCATTGAGATTATCTAGTGCTAAAGGTTATTTGTGATCATCCTTCAATCATTGAAAGGTTTGGAAGAAAACAAATCTTGGTTCAGTTCATGAAATGAAACACTGATATAAAACCTTTTCGTAAAGGAAACCGTACAAATAATAGTGCAAAGTCAATAATTATTTTACTGCCAGTCTTGAATACTACAAGTATACATGTGATCAGATTCGGAATTTTTCCAAATGCTCACTAAAAAGCAAGCGCTTTCAATTCAAACAATACTAACTTAATTTGAAATACAGATTTTAAAATTCCCATTTCCAGATTTAATTAAAAAAACGAAGATTTTACACACAAAAATAACTTGTCAACCGGTCAATGAACAATTCTTAATTCTGTTCCTCCAAAATATGAAAGTAGCAGAGGCATGAATAGAGAAAAACATTTATGTCAACATAATCAGTAACATTCCAATAATTAATCTGTGCATGGTGCTCGATAAAGAAATAACAATCCTGATAAACTGAAGCTAAAATATAAACTCCAAAGATTATGCGTGAGTAGCACATTTTATTCCAAGGCTTCGACTTCCGTAATGTTTTGGCCACAAAGACCAGTGAGCCCAGTTGGTGACTGAAACTGCACCAGCAAGAAGAAATACGAAAGAAACATCCCTGCCAACTGCAAAACATCGAGTGCAGAAATCAGTCATGAGATCATGCTTTTCTATATAACAACTGCAAACACTAATCAACACTCACAGTGCTCAAAAAGCCTTTGGACAGCACCGAGAATCCCCAAGCAGAAATACCAATTTCTGGACCACCAACACGGTTTAGAAATATTAACAACTATAATTTATTTTAATAAAGTGTAACAAGGTATATTATTAAAGCAATATAAATTCATATTTCGTTGCTTCACAAGAACTTCAACGGCAAATAAACCTCACCTTGATCATATTATCTGGCTGCATGAACGCCAAAGGAACAGCGTGCAAGTCTTGGTAGGGTGTATGTGCCTAAAATGGTTCACAACACTGAGATTTACTTACAATTTCTACGTACAGTAGCCTATATTATAAATTCTTTTGGCATCCTTACCGAACTATGGATCATTGAGCCAACGATGGACAACAGGCACAACCAAATGGTGGCCACAACGGTCCAAGCTGCTTCCAGAGACTTGGAGAAGGGAGATGCGCACATGAAGAGCAACATGTAGGTTGCAAAGCAAAGAATTGCCAAATTGGAGAGAATCATTGACAAAACGAACAGTCCAAACATATCATTGGCAGTTTCCACTAGCTTCAATATTTGCTGGTGCTTAAAACGAAAAGCCTCCGCGTTGAATGGGTCAGTGATTCCTCTAGGGCTTCCCCCGTGGAGGATATACTCAACCGAGTTGCGCAATATGTCGTTGAACGTGAGCAGTAGTTTACGGAGGCTGAGGCAAATGATAAGGTAAAGCCCTGTTGGCAAGCTCCAAGCAGCAGTGCTGAAGAAGTGAGTTGTACAGAATAAGACCCGCATAAAGAAGATCATCTGCGGCGAGAATAACTCGTTGAAAACAGGAGGGAAAGTTTCGATGATCAAACCACTGATGATCAATATCCAGCCTGTGTATATAAAATTTTAATTACATGACTTGTTCGTGTCATTTCTCAGCATTTTTCATGGATTTAGCATGACGTGCAAGCGGAAAAACCAAATTACACACTAACATTGCGGAATTCCGACAAGTTCCTTTCACTAAACGAATGTACAGATATAATGAAAACTAGTTTATCCAGGTCATATTGCATGTACTCGATATTCAGTATGTGCAATGAATTTTTACAATATTGCTGTATAAACAGTATGTGCATAGGATTAAAAAATGACTGTTTAAATGTACTTCGAAATATTTCTTTAAATGTACATGTATCATTCAATAATTACGTTACATAAAAATTAAAAATATATATATATATCGGTGTTTACAGAAACAGACTACATATGTACAAGAAATTTACTATATTGCCGCGTAGTTTGATGATCAAGAAGACAAATACCAAAGAACATTTTGGTATTTGTCTCTCCACGTTGCAGAAATTTTTGTTTCAAAATAAATATTTAGTCATGAGTAGATTCAGTGGCTAGAATTCGTATCAAAAAAATTTAAAAACGGCAAATTAAAATCGCTGCATTTCCTTAGAATACTGCAGGGTTCGTAAGAAATTTAGCTCTACATTTCTAAATTTCAAGTTCTAATTAGACTTTATGGACGAATTACGTGATTTCTGAAGAATTAAGACATTCTTGGTCAAAACTCCCTTGATGGAGAAACCTGCAGGATTTCTGACCACGTCAAATCTGTAAAGCTCAGAATTCCGAATTCTTACTCATGAATTGCCACCAGTGCAATTAACTGCAATGCATTCCAACATACCGAGAGAGAAAACCACATTGAAGCCCAAACATAGCCCAAAGATTATTTTCCTGATGCTGACAACATATTTGGATAACTCATCCGTTTCGGCCGTGCAAGAAACGAGGTTGGACCATAGTATGAAAAACTCTTTCAGACCAGTAGGATCGCTGCACATGTTATAGACAGTGGCTGCTGTAATGCCATTTTGAACGGTCCACAGGCAAGTGATGAGCATGGTGACCGTAAATGACTCAAAAGCCCTGGTGAGGTAGAAGGGTAAGAGATAAAAGAACGTTGTGGACAGCTGAATTGCAATGCCCACTGCGCAGAAAACTCGTCGAGGGTTAAAAATGGGCTTGATGTTGGGGTCATCGATGAAGAACAAACCCCAAACCTGCATATAGGCCAAGAATGGCTTGAGCAATCGGTACAGGGGCGATTCATCAATCGTCTTCGGCAATGGTTTGGGCAACTCGTCAGTTTCAGAGTTTGTGAGATTTAAAGTGATGTAGCACAAACAATCCGATTCAGTTTCTGGACGAAAGGCTCTCGGTCGCCAAGGTCCAGCACTTGGACCCAGACCTGCGATGCTAGGGATGATATACCGAGGTTCAACCATGCTGACCAACAAGATGCTACTGAGCAAAATTGCCTACTTAACGTTGTGAAAAGCACCGAGACATGAAAAAAAAATGCTCGTTATAGATAATGAGTCGCGCAATGAACGTTTGAAAGGCAAAAACTGTCCCCTGGACATAATTGGATTTCGATTTTGGAGTCAACTTCCTTAAATAATAAATACAAGTGCAAATAACTGAAAAGCACCATTTGTGTTTAGCAATTAACTACAAAAAAGGTGGATAGTTCAAGATCAAATAAATTGCAAAACTAAATAGTCGTACTCCATGAAATCAGGAAATCAGTAAAAAAATTGATTAACGTGTGAATAAGACAAAAGGTCAGTAGCAAATTGCATATACAGTATAATTACGAATTACAAAAAAAAACTGAAGACTTACAAACTATAGGCCTACATGAACTGTATATATATGTGGATTCCTTGAAATTATAGTAAAAAAGACGTATTGTAAAACCTCATTTCGACGCCATTTTCAGTTAGGTTTATCGATGGCGGTTTGATCTTGAAAATACATTGCGCAATAAAGACGAAATTCGTTTGAAGCCATTTCTCATTCATTATAGATGTTCTGACTGGATTAGGAGTTTTATGGGGCAAATTCAACTGAGGCCATATATAGCGCGTATGAAAAAATAAAAAAATACCCCAAACTGAGCTAGATGAACACACTGAGAAAATTCAATTTTAAAACATCAACTTTGAATAAGTTTTGTCAAGAAAATGAACATTCTGAAAAAAATGACTAAATTACATTACAACCAAGAAACGGCAGAATTCCCAGATACTTCAGGATGAACACAATTATATGGAAATGTCTTTATGATTTTTAACTTAAACTAGGAAATTCATAAACAACCCAGTTTCTTATGCATATGAGAATATTTTATTATCTTCTTGAATTTTACACACATAATATAATCAACTATTTAGGACTCACGTTTATCAAACTCAGAAGCATACTAAGGCAGGGGTCGGCAAACCGTGGCTCCGGAGCCACATGTGGCTCTTTCGATGACAAGATGCGGCTCTCCTACGGTAAC
>JAQGBX010001671.1:0-23636 GCA_034698745.1 Megaphyllum sjaelandicum | reverse complement strand
ACTGTACTGACATCAGTAGGATCAGTATAATATCAGTATAATTTTGTACTGTTCTCTACTAATCCTTCGACCAGGGGACCCTTAACATTATATGTAGTTTAATTTTATTTGATAAGATATACGTCCTCGAAGCACCCAGGACAAAACTTCGGTCTTGGCAAACTTAGTTTCAGCAGAACGAAACTCAAAATGAAAACTGCTTTCAAGATGCGAATAAATAGATCAAGCACAATAAAAGAGTACTGTAGTCCAGAACTGCTCTACAAATCTTTTATGGTGAAGGCTGGTTCAATTTCCCCTAGCCGAATTCAAGGTAAATATAAATTCCAGTCCGTCAAATCATGGCTTTGTTCAAATAGCAAGCATAGACTGATGCAGTTACTTTCTGCTTTTTTTTTCCGCACAAGACATGAAATTTACAGCTCGATGTTTTAAAAAAAGCTATGGGGAAGGTTATCAAATACTGTCGATTTCAATTGAATTTCAACCCTTTTGGTTTTTATGGCCGACCGACTTTCACGAAATCTGCTTATTCATTATTTTTTATACAATAAAATCAAACTTGATCCAAAGAGCACCATAATTTGATGGCCACAACGTGGTTTATCATCACCATCTGAAAGGGCGAGTCAAGATTTTCCGAATTTTTTTACTTATACCCACAATCCGAGTTATAGTTTTCGCAGAAAGCAAGCGTATAAAAGACCTGGATCACGATTTCGTAGGGGAATTTGGGGAAATGGCAAGCACGACTGCGCGTCTCATCAAAAACAAAGAGGAAATCTTGAATAAAAGTAGGGTTGTAAGAAATGTACATGTACTACAGTACACAAAAAATACTCAATTTTCTTTCCGATGGACAAGCAATACATGTAGGCCTACTGCAGAGTAGAAAATGTTATTGCGACAGTAAACAACAAAGAAACTAGCTTTGTGGAACTGTTTGTATATCCGCCTAAAAATTACCCTGAGATCAGTATGCAAAATAATTAAAGCTTTTATCTGAAAAACACTTTTGTCTTTTGTCTTCAGTATGGATTTAATGCATGTATACTGTATTTACAATTTGCGGCTCGTCAATGCTTGTAAAACAGACTTAACTGCGTATTTTGTGCATGTTTTTGGTTTGCATTATTCAAAACCGATAGGGTTCTCTTAATTGAAAAATCAAGAAAAAATGTTTTTCGAGCTTTATTCTGGTAACAAAACAGGCCACATTCAGCGCATAAGCGCCTTAGCAAACTAAGTGAAAAACCATTAATTTTTTTTACTTAAAGGTTTAGACAAGAGGATTAAGGGCTTCCAAAACGGGACTTAAAATAGAAAACGCTTTTAATTTTAAATTCAAAGGAGATTTATAGGAAACGTTTTTATCGCGATATCTACATAAAATATTATAAGTGTTAAAAAATAAACTGGATTGTCGAAGATTTGATGCACATGTACAGATTCGTGTATAATACCTGCACAAGCGTATAGTACTATACATCTATATTTATCACAATGACAACTATGAAGACACCCATATACTTGTGAATAACTTTAATTTTTACCCACCATGCAGCTTTTTTCTCTATAATTTAAAAACGTCACCTTTGATTAAAAATAAATGAATGAACGCACGTGTCATACTCACGTGCATTTTTATCTATTTTTCATAGCTGTTTAATTTTTTTTTAAATTATCAGTTAAATTTTTTATCTTAGGCGAAAAGTGGAATCAACTTTTATATGAGAATAAGTTTTAGCATCACCTTAAAAAATTTCAGCTTAGCACCGCAATAAAAGCAATTAACAACCATTACAAAAAGGACCATAAAACAGGAATTTAAAAAACGTATTTGAGAAACAAAAAAAAATTCGCAAATTAAAATTTAACTGAACAAAAGAAGCTCATTAACTCCCGGGTCTCACATTTGTTTTCTGCAACAAAACAAAAAAAAAACTAAATTAACCAGGTTGAGCAATCCATCAATATAGCATATATGCACGACGCTACGTTGTCTATATTACTTTTACTAATGAACATTAAAACATCAAAACCATTAAAACATTAAAAATGATTTTTTTTTCTGTTATATTATAGTTATGAAGACTAAAGGGAATTTACCAATCAATTTAATCATTCATCCTTCGTTAAAATCTTAGGACATAAGCAATCCTATCTAAGGAACCATCTCTATTAGCTTCAGAATTATAGCATGGACATTCCACGTAGTTAATGCATACTTGAGGCGATGAATAACGCATACTAAATATTTGAATTGGAGCACTTCGTCTGCATTTACTGGTCTAGACTAAATAATAAAACACGCTATATCGGCAATAAATGCGATATTCTAAATAGTTTACTGAGTTTGTGCACGTCAAGCGCAGATTTGCAACAGATTGGTATACATGTATTATTATTTGGTTAGCGCAAATCAGCGACATTGTTTAGCATTGATCCACATCGCCAATAACCATAAAAGTAAGTAAAAAAACAAAACAGGAATACCTGAATATAGGTTTCAAAAACCCGGTTGCACCGTATATATATGGTGAGCATATATATTTACCTATTTTATGCAAAACGTTTTATAAATTACAAATGCGACTAATGATAAAGAAGTCATGCTTCGTTGCGACGTTTCTTTGCATGTTAAATTAATTCTTATATGCTGGTGGTACTATAAATTAATTGAATGGCCATGCAATAAATGAAGCGAAATAATATCAATAATTTAAGTCTTTGGTCAGCCGCACGTTAAGTGCGCATAAAACGCCTTGAAAGCTTTCTTAAGAAATAAATATTCATTACGAGATTAACCAGTCCACCATAAAGTAAATATAAATAAGCGAAACGTGAATGACTTCCGAGTCATGCACTTAAATTAACCCCGCTTATGCCAAATAAATTCAAAAACTTTTGCAAAAAACATCTCGTATCACGTTTTTAAATGGCTTTACAGAGACCATAATTTAAATACTTAAGCACGACTCGAGGCCTAAAGCAATCAGGTTATTGGAAAAAAACCTATTACAATTAATGATAGCTCCACAGCTAAAACTGCTTTCTTTATCATTCGCTGCTCTTTTAAATACTTTACATGCTACATCATTATAATGAATCTGCTGCTGCACAGTCGCGTGGGTTCGCACAAAGAGAAAATACCTTCTTTATGTTGATTCTTCAAAATAGCATTAAACTAATGGGGTATCGGTGTGCATTTTAAAAATCCCCATTATACGAACAGATTCTAATTTGTACAGTATCGATCAAATGCTTTTGCTCAGACTTTTTGCTCGATCTATACACAATGATTGCGTTGTTATTTTCAAGATGGATCGCATATGTGATCATTTTCGAGTGTATTATTAGAGTATAGTTTTTGAAATTGCTTGCATGGTTTATTAGTCTAAAAGGCCATAGCAATTGATAGGTTATTTTCTTCAACCATAATAGAGTTAATTTCACGGCAAATTCCCGATCAAATACCACGACTCCAATTTTGAAATACTGCATAACAACACGTGAAAGCGAACTTCATGCTGGCAGTGATTATCTCGTTTTTTCGTCGTTTTCCAAAAAAGAAATAGAACCACAATGCCAAAATTATAAGAAAACCATGATCATTACAATGATTGCAGCTATAAGCGACTAAAAAATATGCCAAAAAAAAAAAAAGTTGATAAAAAGACCTCCTTCAATTGCCTTTATTCAGCCATATTTTCATTACTTGGACCTAAAAAACCAGCCCTGGCTACAGCTGCACCTAACGGACGTTTAGGGCAGCTGCAATTTTTTGTTATTAAGCTCAGGATTCAGGTACCGTAATTACAACCCTGATGCATTTTAGCCATATCGAGAAGGGTGCAAAAATTGGAGGGAGGGGATGAAAAACAAGGGTTGTTACACACGTTTTAGATGACGCTGGAAACAATCAAATTTATCTTTGTCCTAATTTACCGTAGACAATTACGGATTTGGGGCTAACAATCCGCGTCTCTGGTGCAGTATACAGTTACGTCACACGGATTTATGACATTAGGGAAGGAGTCTATTTTTGTCCTCAATCCAATACGTTTTGGCCCCAGAGCTCTAGATGGCACCTCATTAACTACATGGGCAAGAAACACATGGGCACAATTGTCAAGGTCCGTGTAAATTTCAATAATATATTTTTCAGAGATAAAAAGAGTAATCACTGTTAATTAAAATGAAATATCAATCTTAAAATGCAATCCAATGGTATTTTATAGCATACCCTATTTATTTATTATTTAATATCATACCTGCATTGTTAGCATGCATTGCATATTAATATGAACTTCCATGGGGAAATTTCGGTATAATCATTTATACAAAAAAAAAAAAAATTAAAATAAAGCTAAAAAATATTTAGATTATTTTTGCTGCTGGATATATGGCTGTTGTTTAGCAACAGCAGACGTTCGCAAAACATTAAATATACATGTACATAGACTATGTCATTAATTTTAAACGATATCTGGATCTCAAACCTCTCCAGATGCCATGCAAACGCCGCAATGTCGTCATACATTGGAAAAAATTAAAAAAAAATTAGTTTCCAAAATTTTTAACAACGCAGATTATGGATGACCACTTTTCATTTATTGTTTTTTGTAGTGTACATTTCCTTCATAAAAATTCTCTGTATAGTGGCCAGTGACCACCTGTTTTTACATTGCCAATGTACCTTAAAAAGTGACCAGATAACAGTTGAGTCACGTTACATCTTACTTTAACCCTTGGACATGATGATTCTGTACCTTTTTTGGTTTTGTGGTTTTTTACTACGTGTATTACAGTCTACAAGTTAAACTGCAGTGTAATGCACATTACATGTATTTAAATCTAAAATTCAGGGATTCTTTGTAGTGACCAACCTAGCATTTTTTTGTGGTCACTCTTAACAGGTTTTACCGTATATATATGGAGGCAAATTACGTCATTTCTAGAGGACAATCGCAATGTCAATTTTATAAAAGCTATAGAACACTACCTAACCCAGGCCCAACTCCGAATCTGGACGACGTTTATGCGCAGCCCTCGCGAACAAAAACGTATCAACGTACATACAGTATCGCTAAACCATCGTCCCCGAAGACAATACACACAAGTGGGCGGAAAATGCTTCAAGATGTAATAAAAGTACATTTATACGACGGCGTAGCATAAATAATTAAACGGCTAAATAGTGCGTGACACGAAATATCTCTCATTTCGGAAAGGCCTATAAATAACAATACGGTCTAATTCCCGCCTGGGACAGAATTTATGGGCGTGCGCCATCTCCTTCAAATACAATGAATTTATGGCACGCGTGCAAAAGGCCAAATCCATTCGGCGTATCATATGCACTTCATTAATTTAAACCATGGGATGAGGGGAAATTATTACGAGAAGAGTCTCAAAAGGTAGCCGCCATGTTGGTGCAGCACAACGTCATTGACGCCAGGAGCTCGCAGAAGGCACGTGCTGAGCAAATGTCGTCCATGGCAGGGTGACCCCTCGGCGCGTCCTTCCGAGAACGCGAAAGCGCAGCATTGTTTCGTCTAAAAAGCAAACTCGGTATTAATCCCATAAAAAGCTCGGCTTTTTAAATAACTGCGTGGTCTGAAACAAAAGGCTAGGAGGAGCCATAACGAACGAAGTAAACAATGCCGTCTATATGGGAAAAAAACACGTTCTTTCTGCAGAGGTCATGGCTGCCAACACGAGCACTCAACAGGCTGCAAGAATCGAGCAAATGTACTCCTTCGAGAAGCCTCATAATAAGTCATTGTAGTCCGTCTATATTACACAACTATTGTTTTTCGAAAGAAAGAAAATTTCAAGTGCATCGCGTATGAATAGGGGGTGTCTATTATTTGGGGCGCCCGTTGCAAACATCGAGGCGTACTCTTAGGTATTCCCATCTTCAGCCTTTCTTATTTCAGAGATGCAGATGGAACACAAAAGACAATCTATCAATCTCGTCCATTGTGAGCCGAAGAATGCGTGGAAAAATTTCCACACCAATAATTAAATGGATCCTCCGCCTATATATCCCAGCATCGTTGCAACAACTGGAAACCCCACAAACTCGAGTCTTCGCGACCAATTTCGAGCGAGACAATTACTTCTACTTCTGCCTCAAACTTTGAAACCGTAAGATGAAATGAGTTATGTCATATTGGCTTTGGTATTTTCAGGTGACGTCATCTGCTCTTTTACTGAGCCGTTAAGCTGGCGACCCATTTGCCAATTTAATAAAGAGCCCAAACGACAAACATTTGGACAACTGCACTTTGCTATTTTATGTTGCAATTGCAGTAGTAGTAAAAAGAACACACCAAATTCAACAACAAATTGACAAATCAGGATGTCACGAATCTTCACACCAGTCAGATTTAAAACGAATTTGGCAGT
The DNA here is from genome assembly GCA_034698745.1 of Megaphyllum sjaelandicum. Taxonomy (NCBI): domain Eukaryota; kingdom Metazoa; phylum Arthropoda; class Diplopoda; order Julida; family Julidae; genus Megaphyllum; species Megaphyllum sjaelandicum. Next base: position 17,222 of record JAQGBX010001671.1, on the reverse strand, counting down.
ATACAGTATAGTAAAACCTTTGAATGGTGACTACCTGTTTATGTTGACCACTTTTTACTGTATTGTTTTTTTCTAGTGTACATTTCCTTTATAAAAATTCCTGCATAATGACCATGACCACCTGTCTATTGTGTACAGTGGCCAGTGTGTGTTGTCTTTTTTGCAATTTTTACATTGCAAATGTACCTTAAAAAGGGGCCAGATAACAGAAGAGTAACATTACATCTAGCTTTAACCCTTGGACGTGATGATTATGTACTTTTATGGTTTTGTGGTTTTTCACTACGTGTATTACAGTCTTCATGTATAAGTGCAGTGTACATGATCATTATTTTAATTAAATTCAGGCATTCTTTTTATAGTGACCACCTGTGTACAGTGACAACAGCATTTTTTTGGTGGTCACTCTTAACAGGTTTCACTGTACATTGAGAGCTGGGTATAGTCAAATGGCGCCACCTGGTCGATGCAACGTTTCGTCTTTGCTGCAAACCTCACAAATACAAGTGCACGCAGTGGGTTTGATAGTATTGATCATTCAGAGCTAAACCCACCAACTGCACACACACTCACACACAAAAAAATAGCACACTGCTGGATTACTTGTCCAGATAGGCGCTCAGGCAGTGTGCCATTTTGAAAAGTAGAGCCGCGCCATATCATTTCGCGAGTTAATGGATGTTCCGTGCCGATGGTGAACACCCTGACCTAGGTTTGACGAGGGCGATATAGATTCACTCTGGCGAGAGCCCACGCATCTCCAAACTGCATTTTCATATTTCACTAAAATTAAATATGGCGAGGAATATTTTATGGGCGAAATAAAGCAGCGTAAGGCATAAAATTGATCCCCGCCATATCTTTTACGTGGCCAATTTTAGGCCGTTTTCAGACGACACTGGATATAAATTGTCCCAGACTCAGCACGCTTATTTGCCTCCGACGCAATGTTATCCAACGCCTTTATGCAAATTTTATTGCAAATCGTTTAAATTCGGGGCATCGTTCCTGCAGGCAACCCAGACGACGGCCAATCGTTTCGCATGCAAAACTCACGACTGCGAACTGAGCATTTCATTTGGCAGCAGAATCCCCCAGAAAAATAAAAAAAAAGTATACAGTACAAGGAAGACGTCGAGGTTGAACGCTAGGTGGCGCGGCGTTAGGGCACCTAGAGCGTGATACAAACTCGTTTTAATATAGGATAGAAATAACTGGTCTTGAAATGTGCCCTAAATCTGTTCCTTATAGTAGTAGGATACAAAGTGCTCGAGTGCAAAGTGTAGTACTACATGCACCACGTAGCCTACAGTGTGGGTTAAAAGTCGTTCAAATAAGTGTCGCTGCCATAGGGTGACAATTAGAACATTCAGTCCTATTCCTATAATGATTCAAGGACACACATGACGTTCTGAATATATTTCATCATTGTTCATTGTATATTTACAGCAGCAATGATTCAGCTGTCCGAATTAACTAAATTTCTTCAGAATTTCACTAAAATATCAATACTTGTCAATCCATTCTTACTAATGGGCTGCATTTGTTGTCAAAGCGTACATGCCATAACAAGTGGCACTGTGCTATACCGCTGAAAAAAAACATTGAAAAAAGTCAATTTCCTCTTCTGAATCCGTGATAAAACCATTTTTCCAAATGCCAGCAAATAGAAAAGCATTCTTGGACAATGCATATATCCAGCTTAGTCATGAAATTATGACATCGGTTTCCATTTTCTGCGAGAGCAGCACTTTAATGACACGGAAAAAAAATCAATAAACTTCAGGATACAAAGAAGCGTGAACTACGATGCCCAAATGGTCATTTTCTTTTGAAAAACATCGTCGGGGGGTGCAATTGCATCACGCCAAGCAGAACACAGAGCGCCATCTTGTTATGCGGAGGCATAAAAACATTTACCACTTTTCCAGGAATCGATGCAATTTCTAAAGTGATTTCGCCCCACAAGAGTCTGCAGTCCCGCAAATTAAGGCGCTTCCGATAACGCAGCATGCGCACAACAAGATGGCGGACAAAGCCTTTTCTGGAATGGCTGTACAGAATTCTGGAATAGATCCAACAGAACCCACCCAATTCTTAGAACCAATATGTCATTATTAAACGTCCATCTTCATAACATAGCAACGCGAGCCAACCTTACGTCTTCTATAGACATTGTTCCAAGAAATATTTACAAGTTTTCTCAAGCAGTGAAATACTTATAGAAAATATAGTTGTGAAATAACATGTATCATTGGTCAAAATCATTCTACAGTCAAAGTGTCGATCAGCAAAAGCAGTACGGTGAGCAGCCTCCGATGCATTGGAATATAGTTTTTGTCTGGTCCTTTTTCAGCATCACTTTTTATTATTCATTAGGAAATCATTAAAAATCTAAAATTCAAATTACATGTTCCAGATTTCTTAAATGGAAAGCAGTCCTTGACCATTAACGAAATGGACATTCTTCTTAAATATTTTATACTATACTGTAGTAGGAATGGCTGATTAATTATAAACTATTCCAAATGAGAAATGAAAATGACATTGGGCTGAATATTTATTTAAGGCTTTTCGATAGTTTCAAGTCATCAACTCTTGACAGCAATTAAAAAATCTACAAAAAAAAAAGCCGACTTAAGAATAACATTATTCATATGATACCTTCTTGATATTTGAAGAAGGCGCAAACAGGAATCCCGTGAGATCTCGAGTTGGATCGTAGGCTATATTTAAAAATACGAATTCCTATAAGCTATACCAGTGCACATTAATGAAAAACAATCCAAACAAAAGTGAATTAACAGCAGCAGCAAAAACGTAAATCTGCCCAAGGCAAAGACATGGCCGGTCAATAGGAGGCGTTAAGAAATGATGTTTAATTACGAGAGGCCCTCCCCCAGCCACTATGTAATGCCAACACGAGGCAGTCCAACCATTAATTACCCGAATGAGACACTTTTATTGAGTACACACCAGAAATGAGACAGAAGTGCAGAACGATCGTTGATTATGACAATGGTACACATGAACGACCAACAAAGCAGGCAGAACGAAAGAACGTACACAACGCAACTGTCCGAATTCGGGCGAATCACAATGGCGATGATCAATGGTGCGCTGTCATTGCGCTAATGTCTAGTTATTCATAATTGGAGATGTTGGGCAAATGCAATCATTAGGCAAATGCGGAGCCGGGAGACAAAAGCTTATCTCTCGATATTTCGGAGAAGCATCGGTGAGCATGGCATAGACGCACGCAGAAAACTAATGAGAATGCATTCTGCGTAGAAGAAAGCTTTTCCACGGCTAATGAGAAAATCCATAATGAAGTCATTTTTAATTATAATATTCGCCTATGGGCCTAGTTAGAAGCACTGCAGCTGGCTCGTCCAATCGAGGCTGATGTGTTTGCCTTGCTCGCAGAAAGGACAATGTAGAAAACAGAACGGAGGGATTCTACTTTTGCATGTGGTGGTGACGTCAAATTCTCTCATCCAACAGAAAACAAACGCTGGAAGATGAATCGGACAAAAAGGTCACTGCAGACTTAAGAAACTGACATCTTCCCTGAGATTCACAGCACACAATGGACAGCACGATACAAGAGTACAAGTGGATTCAGGTGATCATCGCAATCGCCTCTGAACGTTCCTGCGACTGATAGATACTCTTATCGTTGGTTGATGGCAGTTAGCGAAGACATTGCCGGCATACAAACTGGCAACAATTGGGCATGTGCCCCAAATGGGATAAACCGATAAAGGCTCGTTTCCTGGCCGAATGCTTTTCATTTCGATTCCAGCAGAGTCCGAATGCATCTTAGTTGGGGAATGTTTTAACAAAAAAAAACGACCTCGGTGGACAATGGTCAATCGATAGTCGCCAGAGGCCCAAACAATCAATAGATCCATCAAGCTCGCACACCTCGTTATTAAAGGGGAGTTGGTTGGATGCCAGTAGCAGCAGTGAGGCCAGACGACTAATTAAATCCGAAGGCGAAGGGCACACGCAGTTGGTTACTTTTATCTAACCAAGTCACACGGCATACCATGCAGGCCACGTCCATCCTGTCCGAAGCAGTTAGCATTTTAGAGTGCTGCTTACCCCCTCCATCAAATTCATTTTCGTCTCTTTTTAATAAGCGCCGAGCTGAGTGCTGCTTTTAGGGAATCATATTTGCTGATTCAGTGCTATAGCCCCCGCGCCGAATAAGTATTATTGCGAGGATGGATCCCCGTTGACCCCATCCGACCTCAGGTAGGCACCGGCCCTTGATCAGGCACCTTTTAATCCGCTGAAAGCATCTTCATCCTTGAGTGCTGACAGCGTGGCGCGGAACCATTAATTTCGCTTTAACAATCATCCGCATGGATGAGAAACAAAACTTTTCATTCGCCCTGCAAACTTATCGTCAAATCATCTCGAGATTAATGATGTTCTATACGGCGTGGGGAAGGAATTAAAAAGGGCCCAAAAAACTGCCTCATCACGACGTCAGCCCTTGACCCACACCATTGGCAACTTCTGCATGCACGGAATTATGGGCGATGGATGATAACCCCCTCTCCAGAAAAAAAAAACAACAACCAACAACATGCACCGTACATATTTCAAAACGTCCCTGAAGAGATGAGAGTGAACATGTGTTACCTAAACTCATCGGAGCGCAGCTTTCGCTAGATTAAAACACCAAAAACAAAAGATAGGAACGGGGGGAAAAAAAACTTATTAATATGCGAGGGAGCGCCGTTGTAGCACGCTTCCATAGACCCCCTAATCGAGTTAGGCGCGTGGAAAATGTTTTAAATAATAATAATTACAACGATGAAATATGACGAGATAAGCCCGTTCTACCTGGTTCAGAACATCAATTGTCGGTACAACTTATTCCAAATGACGGAAACAAAGCCGGTCTGCTACGCAGTTATACAATGGTTTGACATTCGTGGCGATGCTCAACGCCATCTGCTGAGCATTGTGGCTTGACGCCAAATTGTCACAGATGCGGGAAAGGGGTTTGAAGTCGTATGGAAGAAAAATGCAATATCCAGTACGGGAAATAGAGATAATTCTGGAATATTTTACGAAAAATTACCCCTGCTCACTAGGGATACTAAAAAACAAGCTTTTCCAGGGTGGCCACAACATTTTCATTTTCAATTTCCCTGACTTTTCCCTGACTAAAATCCAAAATTCCCTGACCAAAACTTACTCCTTAATGCATATCAATTTTTTCGTCATAATGAAAAATAAAATAAGAATTGCAATGAGAAGCTTGGCAAAACACTAGATTTTGTTGCGAGTCCAGCTGAAGAGGATTGGGGATGGAGCTGCTATAGCAGACTGAGTGCAATGATTGCATTAATTTTGCTTTTACTTGGGAAAATTTCCATGACTTCCATGACCACTTTTTTTCCCCTGACTTCCCTGACCTGTGGCCACCCTGGCTTTGCGAATGACAACTCTGACAACTTTTGCATCCGCGATCATGGAAGCCAAAAGTGCGTGCCAATCGAAAAGCTACATGTAATACCATCCGAGTACCCCTAACGATACTGCATTGGAAATGCAGTTTTGATTGCCAACTTTGTGTAGAAGTTAAACACGCAAAAAAGTGACCAAAATATTATTCCTGTAAGTTTCGTTTCCATTCTCAGGGGCGAAGGACATTGGCGCAGTTCTTGGTGTGATTCGAGGCAAAGATGACGTCCTAGGTGTTGGGCCCCACTTAATAACTCGGATTTAATTAAAAAGCGCAGCTGGTGGATTCTGTTATTGGAAAGTGACCCAGCATATAGTTAAAATCCGAAGGGATTTTTAGTAATTAACGAGCGAAGGTAGAGGCCAGAGGGAGGATACAAAGGTGTTCAAAAGCTATAGGCTCGAGGTTTATTCAAAAAACACCCTCAGTGAAGAGAAAACTAAAAGCATTGTGTTCCGGCGACGACAGCGCTTCGGTTAACCACCTTGTGCCATGATGGATTTACTGATGCACAATAGCAAGTTGGATAATAAATCTACGGGAGAAGGAGGCCACAAAGCAGCGGAGCGAATAACGCGGCGGCCATGTTTGTTGACGCGAGGGCGCCATATTGAACCCTCTACAATGCCCCAAAGAGGTGCATCATGGGAGACGCGTGGCCCTCATCAATCTTTTTCGCAACGCATTGCCCGCCTCATTGTGCTACCAAACACATTTGCAACGACCCCCATTTTTCACTTCCAGGCGACAACGCGACAAGGATAAACAATACAGTATATGCAAATGTTCCGGGCATGTCATTTCAACGGTTCGGGCAGCATTTCCCACATGGGCCCTTATGTTTATACAGGAAGCTGCGCAACTTCGATGAAACGTTTACTTTCAGGTCTGTGAGGAGCCTTCCATCAACACCACTACCCATTCACAACTTATACGGAATGCTATATAGTGACCAAGAAACTGAATTTCATACTGTGCTATACTTACTGTATATGCCATGCAATGCACATGTATACAGCAATGTATATATATATCATCGCAATCACTGCAAAGAATGCAGGAATTCATCGAGTGTAATGACGAAATCTGCGAATCGTCCGTCAGGGATTGCACCATGGTAACGACTCATCAACTAATCAAGTGCAAACACTCGCCGTTAAAAATCGTTATCCCTTTTTTTTTTCTAAACTATATACCAAAACTCATTGTCGGATGATTCACTCATTCGCATCAATTCAATCCTAATATCGCGCGTTTAAGAGTACATGTATAGAAGTCCCGCAACTCGAGTTGACAAACACCAGATCAGCACAATCGCTCCGTAATTAGATGACATTCAATAGACGCCCTAATGACAGATTAGGGTTTCGAGTCGAGTTGCTGGTGAAATAACGTCCCCACTAAACAAAGGTCCATCATTATCGCCATTTTACGTCACCGCCATTATAATTAAAGATTTCAATTGAAAAGTATTTCAATGGACTAGGTGCTTCTTCCCTACTGGTCAAAAGGACCCCCGCCATTAAGGTTACAAATGATGATTACGAAATCATGCGCGCAGCAGCGCCACGATCGATTAATACGGAGAAACTAATTACAAATCCAATAAAATAAGCATAAATCCATAAACCGCTCGTCATGGCCACAATCTCTAATATGGCGAGCTTAATGCGATTGTGCACTATGACCTAATGAAACGAAAAGAAATTATCCGAGGGCAGTGTCCGATTGGATGGACAGATGGTCATTCGGGATGAGCACCCATGAATATAAGCCACGTTTTATAGTATCTGCATGCCGCAATTTTAAATGCAATTTCCGAAGTTTATTGAACAATTTATTAAGATGGAAGTTTGAGCTACATACTGCACAAACTTGGATAATGCCAAAAATGAACCTGACAAAACATCCTGAAAATGTCACAAACTAACCATTCAAATACTAAAATATCACTTCAATGACAGGAAAAAGGATTCTCTGGTCATAAAATTCGACGCAACGGTTTACTTATTTCTCAAGTACAGTATTCCATCTTGACTTATTTGAATTTCTGCCATTTTTTTTCTCTTTTTGGATGATATCCATATGCGACCTGGCTGCTTGACACACACGCTATACTCACGCATCGCTGTCACAACTAAGTAATTTCGGTGCATTTTTGGCCAGCGTGTCGCATATTTTCGCGTGTAAAGGAAACCGAGGGTTGGCCCCTTTCAAGTTTTAAATTTAAAATTCGAGTAGACTGTCAATTTACAAGGAGAAAAGAGTTGGCAATAATAATTGCCGGTTGACGACAGACGGCATGGTGACAAGTATGCGTCCCATATGGGGAACCCGCCCCAAAATTCGGCCTATATACTACATGTATACTGTACGACAAGCATATTAATTATCAAAAACAGGTGCAATTTTTTCGTGCGTATGCCAACCAGGCATTTACCAGAAAGCTTATCAGATTGGGCATGAGTCAAATGTAGAGATAATGTCAACCACATTTTTTCATGTCAATTCGCGTACAGGCAATGACAATCACAAACAGCGCGTATACTATTTCAACGCACAATCCCGCACGCCTATAGGGTACATAAATTAATCACTTTCAAATTCATTTGCAGCAATAAATAATAACGAGAGAGTAACGCAATATGGGCTACGTAGCCTTGTAGCATTGCGAGATGCATTGTACTGTACTCTGGTAAACTTGCAGTGTGCCCACGCAACGGTATTACTAACGGTTCTCTGACATTTTTTCCCCAACATTTTCCCCCCTCAACAATGCCCCTATAAACAATGATTTGTGTTAATAATACAGTATCATGAGTATGTTTACACCCCCAAACCCCCGCTCACTTGACCTAACCCAGTATTAAAAATAATCCTGATCTATAAGGACATTTTTGTCAATGGGAATAAACGTCCGGAGAAAAAATGTTTTCGGGAAAAATAATGGGGAAAACACGCCCAGGATCCCTTATTAACAGCCCTTGTGAAAAATGCACCAGCAACATATGAAATTCTACTAAAATGCTTTTTTTTCCAGTTTAGATGTCTCCATACTGCATATACGGCATACCAAGAAAAGAATTTGAGCTGCAGTCTTTTCAGATTTCATATTAAACAATTCACATTTTTTCATTACTGTACATAGTCAAGAATATAATGTAAATTCATGGGAAATTTTCTTAACTTTTTTCAGCAATATCTGTTACGCAAACATTCTTTCATGCCTTTAATATTTTTGATCCAATCTCAATATGTTTTAAGTACATGTAATATATGTAAAATTATTCATACTTTCCATTTTCATATTATATCTCTTATCCAGAAATATTGACACGAACGTATTTTACAATTTCATTTGTTCACTGGATTATACGTTGCATACATATTGATGATCCGGATCGAAACTACAACCAACAAGTCTCACCAAAAAAAAAAAAAATTAAAATTTTTTAAAAAAAATTCAAGAACTTCTATCACTAGCATGTATCTGAAGTTATCCGAAAGGATGATACGGCGGTATTTACTGAAAATGTAAAAACTTAAAAAGTTCAGGGCTCGAAAATTTAAAGCAATTTTAAACCAGCATCAAAACTGTTGCTATATGCAATAACAATTTTTTACTAGTAAAAAAAGTTTTTCAGTGCAATAAGTAACTGTATATGCAATTCACCGAATTACGTATACAGCTTGGATGTTTACATGGTTTTAAATTCAATTTGAAAGTTTCAAATTGACGTATACCAATGGGATACTTTATCCTCGATTCGAAGCATGTTTAGAATCAATATGCCGATGAACAGACTCAAGCATCTGAATTTTTTTCTCCTTATACCGGTTAATCGATCTTTGCATTTCCTAGGAATCCGGTAAAAAATAAGCAGTTGAGTTAGCGACATGTTTGGTCATTCTCTAGAAATAATGCCCAATTAAATTTCAAAGTTCGAGAGGAAATTTGAAACTACTTGCGCAACTGATTTCATGAAAGGCTTATAATGATATCGGGCAAAAAGCCCAGTGATATCAAAATTGCAGTGGTATAATTAGCGTACGAGTTTTTGGAAGATGGATACAGTTCACGAATGAGGTCACGGCATTTAAAGAGGTTAAACGAGTGAGATGAAACTGACAAAGAACAGCCTCCTTTGATTATTTTACATGGGATTCTTTTTGAGGAACTCCCGACATTAATTGAAATTATATACTGTATGAGAACCAAATCTCATTACCCATTTACCCGTTTGCAACAAACTATCTTCCAGAATTAGGTCTACAAAAAAAATCGAAATTCCAACATAATAGTTGCGCAGAATTAAGGGATAATACCGGTATATTTAACCCGTTTTTAAAAGGCAAACAAAATTATCTTCAAGTCTATTTATTCGAAGGATTTTTCGCAAAACATGTTCACATAAAATGCTACACAGCGTATATATTTTCAATTGAAATGATCCAATTTCTTGTTTCTTTTGGATTCCAGATACCCCAAAGATGACGTTCGATCTAAAAACATTTCTTATTTAGATGCTTCAAAGTTCAAAACTACATGTTTGAAAAGTAATATTTTAATATATACCATGGAGTATTCTCGTATAAAAACAACCATTTTCCCCCCGATATAAGCTGCACGCATGCACCTAGCCTGGTTTATTGTAGAACAATACAGTGATTATCAACAATTGATACGTTATTGCCGTTGCCGTTAGTCTCAACGTCCCTGAATTTTTTACAATTAAGTGCAGTATTAAGATTCAAGCAACATTTTGCTGGTGCTTTTTTGATGTAAGAGCGTATTTGGTCGTATTTTTGAAAGGTACCAATAGCACAGGAAAATTGAATATTCAATAAAGTTATATTTTTACAATTTATATAAAAAACAGATGGGAAATCAATAACAGGGTAAGCACACGCATACCCGTGCAACGTGAATAAATTTCCATTTGGGAAACGACTTTTCCCCACTTAGCAGCGTGCCCAGCAATGAACCACCAAAGCACATCTACGATCCTTCATTAAAATGCATTTGAAGTAAAATCCTAAAGAAAAATCTCCCAACGCCCCACCCTTTAGACCTCCATGCAGAGCCGTGAATGGCATTTCCAAGAATATCGATTAGTTTAAGGGAGGATATGGGGAAAGCCTCCGTAGTTTTTTACATATTTAGGTCATAAAAAGGTAATTTACCTTCGCAGTACTTCACCGGATCGCGCATCCTTTGAATCTTAAACGATTCATTAGCATTTCCAATTTGGATTTTCACATTAAAATGACTTTGGATGGATATTGCTCAATACAGGCTGTGTGATGAACGTCAGACCGCAATCTCATAAATTACGAGTAAGATGTTCGACTCGGGAAATGGGCACACATAAATCAAAATGAATTAATTACACCGGTGAAAGCAGGTAAGCTGATCTGCCAGAAATTTCTCTTTAACCCTCAAAAAAATGACGTTAAAATGAATTTCCAATGGAAATTGAAAGTGGCAAACATGGAAATCGTACATGTATGCACTGTACAGCCGCTACAGCGACATCTATACTTGATCTTAGGGTTTAGCATGCAGGCCATGACAGTAGTTAAGGTTTATTCGACAAGGCTTAATTATTCCTCAACCAGTGTTATTTTATTTCATTGTTCCTTCCTTGAGGAACAATTAAGTCTCGATCGTCAAATAATTTTCCACCATATGCAACCACTTAGAAACATGCAGAATATCAAGTAGTTATAAGGAAGGATGCCTAGATACGCCATTTTAGGCATCTTTTAACTACGCATGACCTCCGACAATTTGTCAAGTCATTTCAAGTTGCCCGACCCTTCACCTTGACCAAGCGCAACTCATGATCGAACTACAAGGACACGTTCCAAATGTATGTATTGTAATACTTTTTCCACTTCTCCAGTGGTGATATACCATGCTTTTTCGGACTTCCCTGCCCTGCCCTAAGTGGATTGCTTCCACCATTGACTTGAAAGAAGTTACTCGATACTGACAAACAAGTATCTATGCCAATTTCTGTATTAATAAAATAAATGACTGACCTAATCTAAAGCCTATTTCTTGCGTGGCTTCTGCGATCAATACTAGACGTTGCTAGTCTGACCTTATTATCTCTCCGCAAAAAACTACGAGCAATGCACGGGGTTAAAAAAAAGCTGGCTGCTAAACCGATATTTTGAATACTATACGTTATCTCTGGATTACTCTAGGCCAATCCGGCATGAAATATTCGCGTGGTTTGGGAAACCTTCCAGCGTTTGGTATTTTTGTGGAAAAGCTTCCAATATACGAGCCACCAGGCGATCAAACAGAAAACTTCCTTACCGTCCAATTTAGTGAGGGGTAGTAAACAACATCAAACAGAAATTGGCACTTACCTAGAAAAGAAAAAGAAAATATATTAATACGCAGACAACGTACCCTAAGATCGAATTGAACACAGCACATTTTTTACTAGACAAGCTATTACTGTCTCGAATTGTGGTATAAAAGAGGTGGAAGATGAAAAACGTCGGAAATATCGTAGATGAAATTTGTTTTCCCCTACCCACACACACACGCGGCTGATGACACGATCGCGAGCAATATTTGTCAGTATCAAACAAGAAATATCGATAATTTTATACCACACCGTGCTTCGTGTGAATATAGACCAAAACTGACAGCGAGGAAATGTTTCCAAACCATTTTTATTCAGATTAAGATTTTTAAACAAACGCAAAAAAATAAATGAAAAAATACCATTAACACAAATTACTCGCGTTTTATGCAGTTTCAACTTTATGATAAATTGGACAAAATCTCGGCATAAACGGTACATGCAAATGTACATGTATACCATTTTCTTCCATTTGCCAAATTTTTCATCTGAGGTTTGCTAACCTTGGTTTAAAATTTGACTCCAGGAAAACCTTAGGGTTAGATGTTTGTGTTGCACCAATTAACACTTGGTGAAATATCCCCAGAGTTATGGAACCCATGCTTAACCAGCGAAAACCAAAATGGAGGACGGGAAAGGAACTAACTTTGACCAATGTTGGCAGATTGCGCGTCCTGGCTTCACATGTCTGAGTCACTATGTGACAAGGTGGTGTATAGCATGCACAATTCCCTACTAAGCTGCATCAGATTCATCTGCAGTGTCCACCATGTCGATTTTCCTAATATCCCAAGGTTAACACTGCCTACTGGCTGGGTTACATGTAACCTTTCTTTTCATTTTTTCCTAAACCGTGCTTATGCAATACAATGGTGAGTTAACTCTAAGTTATTCTTGTTGGTGCAACTGGCCCTTAATAGGTTATGCTTACAGAAACGTTTAGTGCAAATGCATGCTATTGCATCCGGCAGCTAAGAGGGCGCATACATGTATATATTGTTATTTTTTTCTGAAATATTGAATTGTAGGAAATTAAATATATATTCAACAAAACAGGATCCATTAAATATCGTATCCAAAGAGTTTATAATATTACTGCTATACATGTATGTACATGAATTATAAGGCCTATAGCTAACAGGGATAATATTAATCAAGGCTGATAAAATTTGCATTATTCCTTTACGCAAAATGTACCTTTCGAATTTATGGTGACAATGCGCCCATTTCTATTCCTTAACTTCTGCATCCCCATCATTGCGCACGCTGCTGCACAACAGCATTTTCGGTTTCTACTGCTAATATGTTATTCATTTGTATAATTAACGAAACAATATGTAAATAGCCTTCCCAAAATATACTGTATCTCGATAAAGAAGACTTCAGTTAACGCAGTTTACCATTGATGGCTTCAAATATTGCGAGCATCATTAATGCAACTTTCCCAACAACCATCTAATCCATAAGTAAAAATTAAGTTCAACGCCTTGCAAGCCGTTATAATGTGCAGGGTGCGTATAATGAATCGATTCAACACGGGTAAATGTATGCAAGTACATACTGCACGTGGGTATACACAACTTGCATCATGCACATAGAAAAATATTTCATAAATTGTATATTTATTGGAGCATACACTGGAAATGTCAGTAGACGATGTCCACGTATTTCTTTAAAAAAAGTGCAAACTGTGTATCACAATGCAGGTCCTGAAATCAGGTCGAGCAGGTAATCCTTAATCAACAATTAATCAGCAATTCAAAAGCAGTTCTGGAATGATGGAAACATCCAGGAACGATTCTGCACCTACTGTACAACAAAGAGCACTGACATCCTATACTTTGAGGACACGTCGTCCACGCCGAAAGTTCATCAGCAATAAAATTAAAAATGTGACACTGGTGACCATCCGAGCAATCAGGTTTCGTAAAATGGCAATCAAGGTATAACATCTGACCTAATACCGCATGCAGAGACTAACTTTAAAAAAATAAAACAAGCTCCGGCCAGTATAGGAAAATCAAACGGGAGATCAGATAATCAATAAACTGGCTTCAGAATGGCCTTAGAAATAATATTAAACGCATAAACATTAATGACTCAGACAGCGTCGCTGAATTACAAAAGTTCTGCAATTCCTAAAATGGTTTACTGTTTTCTGGTTACCCTGCTTATTGTTACTACGTGCACAACTACCTGTAACTATAAATATTATTATGACAAACTTATTATAATGATTACTATTTCGAACTGGTATACTTAATTTTACAAGAATGTTGGCACACTTCCATCAGGGGCCGATTATTTTCTGAGACTGGTTCATCCATCAATACGTTAATTTTCACGTGATTATTCGGTAACAATTTTCAGTTTTTCAGGCTTTTCATCGTGACATATACAGAACAAGGCCACAATTGTCATTGTGCGGAAAACTTTGCTTTGTTTTAGAGGGGATAAGAATCATAAAGCTTTTAGTCGATGATTTTAAGTTTTCAGGTGCATTGTGAGCAACGCTCTTTGCTTTTAATTTCGAACACGATTTCATGACTGTTGCGAGGATTAAGAGATTATACGAAAGCCATTAAACTAAAATATGAATAGCGAACGGCGACGTAACAATCTTAGCAACTATAAGCAACGGTGATAAAACAAAACACGATTAGAAGCAAAGACCTAAACCTAAATGGCGGATGTCCATTATTTCAAACAAGATCAATAAATTTAAAACCAGAGTACAAAAAACCTGATGATGAGATCTAGCGAATAAAGTAGTATTGGCACGTTTTCTGACGTGATGAGAATATCTGAGCTACGCGCAATGGCCGCAGTCTCCTCATTTGCGACAATAAAAGAATTTTTAAAAAAGCTAACCTATTTATGACCACAATAAACAAGCATGAGAAAAAAAACAGACGACAAGCTCTGTTAGGCCGAAATGCCTCCCCAAACTTTTTCCATGCAATTAAAAACGAGACATTCATTATGAACATGCTCACGGAGTGCAAGAGTTGCTGTTTTATCAAAATTGTATATGGCCATAAAACATGCCGTATAAGATATATCAGTTTAATTTAAAAGTTCTCAAGTTTGGTAACGGGCCGAATTTATTAGGCAACTAAAATTAATGAGCATTAAGTTTTCGTAATGTGAATTCATTCCTTGATATATTAAATCAGCTAAATTTGTTTATCTTCAAATTTTCTTTATTACTTCTTTTATAATTAGATAAAAAAAAGTTGTTCTGAAATGGGAATCGTACAAAATTAACATACAGTATTTAAGCAACTGTTTACACCGAATATGTGTACATGTACTGTAAATGCTTGTTCAGAGAGAAACAACAAAGCCCCAAAGGTCTCTGTCCTTCTAAGGCGGGGATTTTTGTTTTATGTGATTATTTTTGTTTAATTTTATGCATGTTAGCTTGTTATGTTAGCTTGCATAACATGCAGGCTGATGAAATCAGTATTTTGTTCAATTGTACAGTTTTTGAATAGCAAATGTCATATTATCAAAACGCTTACTGGCTATCCGTAACTCACCCCCAAAAAAATGAATATAGGGGAACTCAAACAAAAGCTTCACAAATCAGATTATGGCAGTCGTGAAGTTATACGTGCAAAATCGACACGCAATGTTGGTTTGATAACTACCCAAATCCGAGTTCCTCTAATAAAAAGCTTCAGATGAAATTAAACTCAAATATGATTTATGTACTATAAGAAGTTCTGAACAGCTTCCAAAACAAAACAAAAAAAAAATAGTAATAAAAAAAATAACGAAAAGACGCTTGACAAAAGACACGATAAAGGTTTTTACACTCATAACTCATGAGATAACACATTCGAAGTAATTTCAATTCTGACTTATGTACCAGAACATTATTTCTTTCGCGCTGATTTTAAGCACTTCATTAAAGGCAGCTATCAGTCCAAGCTAGTCTACAATAACAATAGATAAGAAACGCGGAACGATTAAGGCATCATTTTTCTCACGTTTTAACATCCGAAACCCTCAGCGCATGCAGAAGTGATATAGTTGCAGCGTCCAAAGCCAGACGTCGAAGCGCCTTGAAATTATAATAATTTGCTTTCGAGACGCGCCACTCGAGCGCTGCATCAGCCAACTTCTGCGATTTTCGTTCGTCAAACTCGGGGGCAATTACGATCGTATTGTGCCCCGGTAATACATGGGTTGATCCGGTTCTGCGCCGATGGATTCCTCCCACCCATAATGGAAATTGATGTTTGCAAAAATGGCTTCGGGGAAAGGGAATTATTATTACGAGGTGTGAACCGTAATTAGAAATCAGTTTTAGCTCAATTCGTGCGGTTCCACGACGAAAGGAAAGGGGTATAGGCACACGAGTGGCCATCCAAGTGGCAATGGCGGGTTTATAGTGGGCCAATAATAGTCTACAAATTTCAACTTCAACGTTTTTGTATGCATGCTCATGAGTTGCACGAATTGTCTTAATCGAATCTCGATGCGTATTTTTTTTATTATAGGACATGCGTGACTGCCAGTGTAGCTAGCATGCGAAGAGCCGCAGCGCCGTACCTTTTAAACAATAATGGGAAGGCGCATCGCACGACCTCATGAGCTAGCCTAGGGCTACTTCTGTTGCCTTCCAGATATCCATCGGATAATGACTCACGCCATGGCATTGTTCTTCTTATATTCATGGCGAAGCACGCGAGCCTTAACTCAGAAAAGCCAAATTCAGGCGAAAAGTGAAGGTGTGGTAGCTCTGGAAATGCCAACCTTTGAAACAATTAACTCGCCCCGTCTGCTCGTAAAGCGGCCATTTTTCTTATTTTTTTTTTGTGCCTTTATCGAAAATCTGTAAATTCTGAAAAGGAAAAATCTGACGAAACCTTCACTTTCGAGCGTCCGAGATTTTAATCTCGGGCATTTTTTGGGGCAACGTCGTTAATTCCTATCGTGGATTGCATCTACCTGCTATAGGAAGGTGAAGTTTAATTCGAGAATCTCGAACTGGGTTGGATAACGCACCCCATTACCAGCGCTTATAATTGCCCTTCAAAAAGTAACATTTTAATTTTCGGAGGTCCGTAATAACAGCCCGATCCGACTCGCATGCACGGATGGATGGATGGACAAATGGCGTAAGATAATACTCACGAAAGCAAGTTTTAATTAAAGGTAATGCCGTGGGGTCGGAGACCTTTGCCGGATGACGTCAGCAATATGGCGAGGGATCTGGCTATAGTTAAATCGTAAACTTATTTACGGTTTCTTCTGGTTTATTAAAGATTATCTATATATATAAAAATTAATGTCTGTGTGTGTGTCCTTTATGCGCTCTTGAACCACTCATCCGATTGCCATGA
>JAQGBX010001670.1:0-23645 GCA_034698745.1 Megaphyllum sjaelandicum | reverse complement strand
ATTTGTAAGACACAGAGTGGCATACAGATCACTATTGGTCAAAAGTGTAACCATCGATTTGTATGCCGCCAATGTAACGTAAAAACGTGTCCTGCACTCATCATGAGATGCTAATGTGCATGTGGAAAGTTTTACGCGGAATGTTTCACCTAGCATAACGCAAGCAGTGGCGCCACCAAGCCTGCGCCTGCAATAAGCATCAGTGGTTTAAAGTCCTTACATTTTTTACTTATAATCAAGATTTAACAACGTCAGAGTAACATGCCTCAGTAACATTTGTGGTTTCTGGAGAATAAATTCAATTTTTTTTTTCATATTCTCAAATATTCTGCATCTATTCCAGTCTAGAGATTTCACAGATTTTTGTAAATGCCGTCAGCAACTGATTTGAAAGTACTTTGAAATTGCAACTGCTGCCATTTTCACAATAGCGTAACAATTAATTGATAGCAGTTGCTGAATAACTTCACCGGTTGCAAAATGTGTTACGATGTGGGAAAAAAAAAGGTTGGCGTGGTAAATATGGCTTATTTCAGCAATTATTAAATTGGCACATGCTGTATCTTAGTTATTGGTTCCACGTACGTTTGAAATGTGTGGCTGTAAATTACGAAGGCGCGTGGGTCTACCTTCTAATGGTGCATTTGCTCCGTTTTAGTTTTGAAACTCTAAAAGTAGGGAAACACGCCCTGAGGGATGCGGTTATTTAGTATTTTTGTTGATTCCATTTCTTGGTCAGTCATAAAATGCTAAAGTTTCTGCATGACTTTTTATTGTAGATCGTCAAGTATCCGCTGAACGTTGAAGTTCCGACAAATGGTGGTTCACTTGGCGCCACTGCCAAAGGGGTAAGTAGGACATTTCTGTTTGAAATATCCTCGCGTGCCCATCCTAACATTAAAGGCTTATGATTTCCAATGGAAACAAATGTCGCAGCGTTTGCCAAACATTTCAAGCGAGAAAACCGGCATTTAATGCCAATGTACGGTTCAAAGTTAAGCTCGTTGCTGTCACCATTAAACTGTCTTCGTCCTGGCATTTAACATTCTGGTACAAATGCAACTAGTTACTAAACTAATATCACGTTACAAAAATGTGTTATGGAAACTGGATAAAGCACGCCTTCTAGTGCAGTTTGGCATTCAAATTGCCAAAAGTTTTATCTTTAAAAAAATGTAACTAGCTCAGTAGACCAAGCATCAAAGTTAAGGAATCTTTATACTGTATACCAGCGTTTGAATCAAAATTCGCAGTTGCTTGCAATTAAATACATTTTCGAGGATTCAGTTAATATTAAAAATGAAACAGTCGACGGTACTACCGTTTTGTTACGTGTCTTCATTTATGACAGAAATATTAAATGCTATGTTTGTACATAAAGCCAATTTTTTCTAATCCAAGAATAACTTCGGAGGAATTTGTGTGAAATGTTTAGCGAATTACGAATGGTTACCATTGAAGCTATTCATTGAGGTAAATTGGTTGTTATGCGCGAAATCGTTAATATTTCCACGTAATAATGACTGACCAATAAAAAAAATTGTCGGTCATTGTATACCGACATTTTTTAAAATGAACCATGTGGATTTATGATGTTAAATAGCGTACCGCATGAAAGGAAAATTTATGTATTTGTTAAAACAAAACTGCAAACAAATTTTTATTTTTGACCATTGTGGATATTTTAAACATGTACGATTTGAAAATTGAGTTGGGTTATTACTAAAGAACGTTAATTTACAGGCGTCGCCTACAGGTGGGAGCTCTTACCGCAACCGCGGAAGTCGCACACCATCCCCTTCTGCATATAATAGCGATTCGTTTTTGGATTGCAAGAGATCATTGCAACGCTCACATTCCATCGCCAGCCCTCAACGCAGGCGGTCCCCAAGTACCCCTCGATCAGTGAGTTATCGTCCGATTAGCCAAAGTAATTCGTAGTTCAAAAACTCACGTGTAAATCATTTACTTTCTGTACTCTTCAACAGCGACCAAGCAGTCCATCCAGTCTCAAAGGACCGTCTCCAGCTAGCAGCTTCGACAATCTCTATATTGAGACTGTGCGCAAGCGCGTTCAGAAGGCCCAGAAAGCACGCCTTTACCTGTTGCAACAGTCAGGCCCACGTTCATTCGTAATCGGAGGCGATTTACCCGAGCATAAAGTCAAGACCATCATCGGACCTCAGAGTTGCACGTGCAATCGCGGTCCACACTGCATACACCTGCTCTTTGTTATGCTTCGGGTGTTTCAGATTGACGAAGACAACAATCTTTTATTGTGCAAGCAGCTGAAGGACTTCGAGGCAAGTTTCGATCTTTTGGAATAGATAAACATTTGACACTTCCAATGGACTTATGATTCTACTACACCATCATTTGTGAATTTATTTTTCTTAATTTGGCCAATCATAGGTCGAAACCTTATTTGCCCAATATGAGAAACGGAGGCAGTCTCGAATTAGAACCGTTCACCAAAAGAACAAAAACAACAAAGTGGAATCGAATAATGAAGCAAAAGCCATCTCGCTCGAAAATGTGGCATCCGAAACTTTGCCTGGAAAGTCTGCGGACAATAAGTAAGATCTAAATATGTTCGGTCATTTGTCACGTGGAGCATGACATTAAAAATATTACGATCATGTTTGATTACTTTTCTCTTTTCGTAGTCAAGATGAAGGAATGTGCTCCATTTGTCTCTTGGACATGGTGGATGGAGAGAGTCTCGTAACCTGCATTCCGGGATGTAGAAATAAATTCCATCATCATTGCATGTCGATATGTAAGTTTTCACTGCACATTTGTTTTACTTGAAGTGGTCTGTAATCGAGCAAATGCTAATTGCTCATATGGGGCTTTCAACTCGCTTGGGACTTGGTTATAGACTATCTTAACCTCACAAATCTCATTTTATTTTATTCATTGAAATTTAAAGGGGCCGATGCACGCCGCATTGAGAAAGAACCACTTTCATGTCCATTATGTCGCACACCCATGGAAACTGAACATACACAAACGTAAGTAATTTTCCACAAATAGTCTGTGCAAATCCTAATTATTTTTACGTTAAGACGACTGAATTCTTCAAAATTAACAGAAATAACCATACACCTACAAACGGTGAGCAGATAATCAGAAATGACTCAAATAATGATGACAGGAATGTATCACAGCATACAACTTCAGCATCTTCTCAAAATCATAGCACAGCATTGGCATCATCGAGCTCTAGTGCACCCTCTTTGGTCCCAACTTCCAGGAGCGCTTCATTCTCATCTCTTAATAAATCCATTCCACAAGTTGTGATTAGCCACAGCAAATCACTCACGCAATCCTCATCTATTGATGTGCATCCTCTAAGCCGTACCTTGTGCCAAGGGTTACCTAGCGAGCAGGTGAAATGTTACTGCAGTGAGCACCTATCTCATCAACATATCTCAAGGTCAGGCACTTCTGGTGTTTCGCCTGTCAGATCCACAGGTGTCATTAGGTCAGGATCCAATGTCCATCTATCTCGCTACCATTCTGCCGTACACACGGAACATAGTAAAAAAGCTGCCATTTGGGGCGAAGTAAGTTTAAGAGTTCACTTAAGTGTCTACTTCAGGTTTGGAGATGGAATGAGCTAATCTTCAATATTGCGATCTTTTAGGTGTTTGGATCTGATCTTGTTGGCAACCTGAATTCCCGGGATGGGACAATTCGCGAGACTGCTCTGCGTTGGCTCAATCAAGAGATCATCGAAGCAATGACGAATCAAAATGGTTTACACAAATTCTTCACCGGCATGCAAAGGTTTTTTTGGAATGAAAATACTATCCAGTGTTGCTGGGAAATTCTGACATGGATGGCTTCTGATCCAGTTTATGAGGTTTATTTGGCATGTTTGGTATGTGGGCATTTATTCTGGTAAATTTTAATTAACTTTTAACAGACTCGCATGGATCTAACGTCGGTTTTTATTATTATTAGCAATGTCTGCGGACTCTGTTAGCCTATATGCCAATCAAAACAG
This sequence comes from Megaphyllum sjaelandicum, assembly GCA_034698745.1. NCBI lineage: Eukaryota > Metazoa > Arthropoda > Diplopoda > Julida > Julidae > Megaphyllum > Megaphyllum sjaelandicum. The sequence goes on along the minus strand of JAQGBX010001670.1, from coordinate 19,633 downwards.
AATCTGATCTCTCCACCTTGCAAGATCTCATACAGCCTGTAGTTAATAAAATTCTTACGCGATGCTACAATGCCATGAAGTAAGTACTTTGAGAAAAATCTATGCTCTTCAAAACTCATTTATGGGTTATACGGAATGAAATAATAGATAAGTGACAGTCACGTTAAAAAGTACAAAAGGTTTACATATTGCATATCATAATATCCAATTCATCCGTTCTTTTTAAGGCAAGATGGTCAGTTGAGCATCGCAACGATTTCAGAACTTTGCAAAGGACAGAATGGACATTTGGCTGTTGGTAATTGCACCTCTTATCCAGGTAATTTATATTCATTTTTTTGTAGTTATCATTTACACTTATGTGGGCAGTTGCAGCATTCTTTTATGAAATTTATTTCGCATTAAGAAAGTTTGTGTCGCCAAAATACATTCCTGATTTCTTTTCAGCCGAAACTGGGATCGGAGGTGTGAGCTATGTTTTAAAATGCATTTTCGAAAATATGGGAGGCAAGGAGTCTCACTCGAGGCAGTGGATTTTGGGCAGGCTTAACGTTCTTCAGAAACTCATGGAGAAATTTCCTCAAGAATTTCATCTGGTTCTCATCCCTTCAAAAGCCAAGGAGTCGTTCAATTCAATCGATTTCTCTATATCTCCCATTTCCTCGAGGCAAGAGCGGCTAATGACTTTACTGAACTTCGCCCTCAATGCCCTCCAAGTGAATCATGCTGCAGTAAGCAAGCAAGCCCGGGAAGTATTTTTGGTGGCAGCACGTTTTACCGCCGCCTTACCTGCATCTTTACGGCAAGTGTGCAATTTAGCAACTTCCGATCCTCTCATCGAGTCTCGCTTAAATTCTTGGATTCAAGGCGGGTTGGAGAAAAGCTTGGACAGTCCTTCCAATCCGCCTCTGATCAAAATCGGGTCTTCTTGGAGCAACTCAGGATCTCCTCAGTTTTCATTACCTCATTCCACGTGTCTGCAGAACATTTCGCAGCACAATCACGCACTTAAGAAAACAGCAATAATCCATCCTCATTTGCCCTCATGTGGCGGTATTTCACCAACCAAAGGCTTAGACTGCAACTATTTTGAAAAAAAGCTGTGTCAAGGCGGAGGAGCATCCAAACGACGCTTTGGTGGACGTATTCATTCCGCAAAGGCAAGTCCCACGACCCCATGGCTTCCATCGTGCTCAGTTCGACGTGAATCCCACCTTAAAAGTACAAAGACTTTCGATGCTCATGTTAGTCAAAAAAGGCCAGATTTCCTTCCGCTTTTTCAAGGTACCTTCAAAGACGTTTTAGAGTGGGAAAGATTTGCTGGAAAATCATCAGCCATGTCAAGTTCCTCGCAGCAGTCGGCGAGGTACAGATCACCCACCCGATTTGATTGCAAGTCCAAGCCAGCATGGGACAACAGCATGCAGATCACCACCACCCCAAATCCCCCAACAGCAGCAGGTCGCGCACTTCCACAGATCCGAGTGGCTAGCCAATCAATCTCCAAAAGAGCAGCTTCCAACTTCTCGTGTCTTCCCAAATCTCCTCGCACGTATGGTTGCAGCCGCGATGTGGCAACACCTGTGCTTCAGCGAAAGCAACAAGAAGCACGACAAATTCTCAGGCTTAGTTCGAAGAAACTGGACTCCGTTTTGCCAACCATGATGGGCACTGTTGAACTGGCAAATAGGAAACGTGACTCTCCAACCACAGTGCCATTGGCACCGCCTTCAACTCCAGATAAAACTGATTTTTCGGTTAACAATGCAGGTAATATTTCATTTTTTTTATAATGGCGGATTCGATTGGTCCAAAAAGTTTTATCTGCACCTGTGTAGGCTACAAGGTGAGGCATAAGTCTGTTAAATCGGCCCAATTGCAGGCAGCAGGCGTAACATGAATTTTCAGACTTATGCCTCACCTTGTAGCCTACACCAGTACAGTTTTTTTGAACCAACCGAATCCGCCATTACACTAATTATAGTCTGGATTTGTGTTCAGTAATGAAATGTTTATTTTAAATATCCATAACAGTATCGAAATCCAAGCGTGATGTGGAGTTGGAGGAAGTTGTGGCTTTGGTAAAAGCAATGGAGTACTCATCTCACCAAACTGAACTTGTTAAAATACCTGGGCTTATGCAACATAATGAGGATCAAGAACTGATCATCCAAATAGAACCAGATGTAAGTCATTTAACATGTACATGGAACTGACCATTAGGCCTACGTACTTATGTATGCATTACGAAGAAATCAATGACATGGTTTTTCTTACAGTATTTGGATGAAGATCTCAGCAAAATCCGATCTTCATCTTACGTTGAAATGATCCATTGGCAAAAGGGATCTCTGTTAGGCACCGGTGCCTTTAGTACCTGTTATCAAGCTCGAGATTTGCAGACTGGAACTCTTATGGCTTTAAAACAAGTAAGTTCAGTATTGATAAACTGCAAAACCTTACCAAAATAATACTAATCAAAGTATGTAGTATTATTTTGGCAAGTTTTGGAAAATTTGGTGAGGTCATTTTGTAATTCGATGCACACATTTACCAGGTTGTTTTCATATAGTGAATAAAGTATAGCTTTGGCATAACTAGGTGTTAATAATTTCAAACTTATTTCTGTAAAAACTAACTTTATGAGAAAATTATTTAATTGCAGGTGTCATTTTGTCGCAATTCGACTAAAGAGCAGGAAAAGGTTATTGAAGATATCAAGGAAGAAATCTCCCTCATGACCCAGTTTGATCATCCTAATATCGTGAGAATCTTGGGAGCAACCCAACAGAGTAACCATTTCAACATGTTTGTAGAGTGGATGCCAGGTAACTTTTATTGCAATGTTCCCAGTTCAATGAGTGCAGGCACTGTCTAAAACTTACAACATGACTATATTTCAGGTGGCTCAATAGCAAACCTTTTGGACCGGTTCGGTCCTTTCATGGAACCCGTCATCATCAACTACACCAAACAAGTACTAGCTGGTTTGGCGTACCTGCACGATCATTACGTTCTGCATCGAGACTTGAAAGGTAGCACTGTAAAGCTGGCTCATAATTTTAACTTACTAGTTAAATTAAATCGCTTCTGCTCTTTCTTCCGATTTAGGTGCTAACTTATTGATCGACAGTACGGGGCATCACCTGCGGATTGGCGACTTTGGAGCCGCTGCACGATTAGCAGCTCACGATACGATGACTGGGGAATTTCAGGGCCAGCTTCTGGGAACAATAGCATTCATGGCACCTGAGGTATTTAGTTGGCTTTCATTACAAGCAAGTGCTGCAAACGAGAGGGAAAGGTATCCATTATTGGATGCGTTGCAATTGCAGGTTCTGCGAGGGGAAAATTATGGAAGATCCTGTGATATATGGTCGGTAGGATGTGCCATTATTGAGATGGCGACGACAAAACCTCCATGGAGTTCAAACCATTTTTCTAATCATCTTGCGCTAATATACAAGGTAAGGATTAAAGTTTGTGCATTGGTTGTTATACGTCAGAATGTGTATAATTAGTAGATTAGTCCGCAGGTACCTTACTGGTTCAAGGAATTATAAATTGTGAGATTTTACTTACAGGAATCAATATTCCATATTAAATTTACTATTTATTGTCATGTTAACTTAATTTTAAAATAGATGGGTAATTGTAGTATGTTTGAAATTGTGTTATCAGTAGAAAACAACTACATATATTTAAATGTTTACGATAAAGATAATGATTAAAATAGGAAATTTCAACTACAATCCAAAACAATCTTTAACCTTAAATTTTCGCACACAGATTGCGCAGACTCTAGAATCACCTCCAATACCAGAGTATTTGTCACCCGCAGCGAGAGATCTGGCCTTGCGCTGCCTGGAATTAAATTCTGAAGACAGGCCTCCAGCCAAGGATCTACTCAAGCACCCTGTCTTTCACATGCAATGCTTTTAAATGTTCATGGCATTGAAAAGTGACGCTTGAACTCATTTCTCTTCAATCAACTAAATTATTTAAGCCAGTTGTGTAGCTCGGGTCACTTGATAGCGCTACATGGCACGTTAGCAGTATGCTGACGTTATACAAGGCATTCACGGAAAAAGTGTTCACAACGTGAGTACGCCACTTTGTGCCGTTAAGTGCAATTCGAAGCGCGATTAAACCTGTATCAGGTACATTTCGGGTTAAGTGCTTCATTCAAAATTAAATTAAATGGGTATTCAGTGTTTACAGTAATGCAACACCGAGCTTGTATTTACCCATTTTGGAATGGCATGCATCCACGCTTGGCTGAAACTCAGTTGATGATAGATGTAAGATAGCTACCAATAATTGTATTGTACAAAAATTGGCCTTAATACAATGTGCCTGATTAATTAATATAAAAACCACGATTGTGACTACAACTGCATTGCATTACAGAGCTGCATTTGCTACACTTTACTATCAACAAAACAAGTTTCTTGGAAAAAAAACACATCTGCTGGATTGTGTTATTTAGCCTAGTATAAATGGTTGTAAAGATCTTGAAAACGATGGATGTTTGTTTTTGTTGGAGTGGTCAGTTTGTGGCTGATATCTGACTACTTGAATAATGCTGAGGAAATAAGCCCTTAATTATCATTTGAGATGCATGCGTTTTTCAGCAAAGAAATGTTTTACATCAGGTTGCTCAATTTCCATATACATGTATACAGTAGATTCTAGCTCATTGCAGAGCTACATCGAATTCTCACACTTATCAAAAGCTCATCTAACATTTTTCTAATCCAGGGTTAGTGAATGGGCCACAAAGATGCATGACCATCCTTAACGCAAGGCTTATGTAGAAAGCTGAATATGCGTTATTGTTTTTAGTAAACGAAAAATAAGTGTGGTATGTAAGAGAAACAATTAATTGTGAAGAAGTAGCTCCATTAGCTTTAGTGATCTGATCTGTTCAACCCAAAAAGTAAGGGGACTGTTTAGTTAACATGTTCTAGCTGTACTTAATTTGTTCGGTGATCTCAAGCAGGGACCAATTACTTTTAAGCATGCTGACGACACCAGATTTAATTGACGTTAATAAACGTTACTAGCTTATTTTGGCTAAATGATAAATCCCAAAATAGACATTTTTTCCAATTCACAACTCTTCCTTACGAATCTGAGATCTTACACAGGTTCATGTAACATTATGGGTACTCAGATTGATGCCTTGCGAATTGCACTTTTGCACTTTAGAATTCATGCGTGCAAAATCGAGTCACTATAAAATGGTTTGGAAAATTCACTCGAGGTTGGTGCTGTTCCATTTACGCGGGTGGCTTTGCGACTGATAAAGTGTGGTCCGCAAAATTTTGAGTACCCCTATTAAGATTTGTTTTCTTATTTGAATTCTCTTTAATTCAATCTTAAGCCATGTCCATTATATCTAAAAAAAATTGTAATACTTCTTAGTGGAATTGAGTGTTGGGTTGTGTGACACGTTTCTCTATATTTTTCGCAATGCCAAGCCATGTTTTACATAAATTTTGAAATTTACACTCCTTGAATTTTTGTTTAAACCAGGATTCACTTAATCTTCAAAAAAAAATCGGATTTAGCTGCTGACTTGCCCAGACATGTTTTTGGCATGAATTGAAATTAATTTTTTATTTGATAAACCTTGCAACAAAAGGTTGCAATCATTTAAAAGTAATTCAATTTTTAAATGTGGCTATTTTATGGTTCTATTTTTTTTTCTTCGAAAAGATCAAACGCTTTAACAGGGTTCCCCCAGACCTGGAAAACCTGGAAAAGTCAAGGAAATTCAGCGCAGTCACGGTGATCCAAAATTAATACTTCTACAAGGTTAGCTCAGTGCCCATTTTCCGATTCCAAATTTTCAAAATTGTCTAGGTTTTCAGAGTACAAATTTTCCACATTTTTCGAGGACAAAATTGCAAAATTTTCCACTTTTTCCAAGCACAAATTTTCAACATTTTCCGAATAAAAATTTTCCCATTTTAAAAAATTTTCATGCAATTTTTTAAAAATTTTTAAAAAAAATTTATGTTAATTTTCAAAATTGTCGTTAGTAAATTTAAAAAAATATTTTCCAGTGTCAATTTTGGAAAAAGTCAATTTTTCACGTTGTCATTGGTCAGGGAAATTTTTTTTTAACCTGGAAAAGTCAGGGAAATTGAAAATGGAATTTCTGGGGGAACCCTGTTTAAAGCTAGTTTGATTCGCTGAAAATTAAAGAAACTTGCGGAGAATTGACAGTTCAATAATACCAATACGTAGCTTAGTGTTATGTTATCTCGTAAAGGAGGCAATTAAAATTAAACCCTAAAATTAAAATGTATGGATAAGGAAAAAAATTCAAGCTCGTTTGCAATTTTTTAAATGGCACTAAAATGTATCAAGTGGCTGTGTCTTGACGCACATACAGTATATGAACATTTCCTTATTCATAAATTTCATGACTTACACGCGCAATTATAGCCTCTTTTTACGGTTTATGTGAAAAAGCGTACATTGTGACATTGTTTAGTCTATTTAACCATTCTTTTTCACACTCAAATACTGTTAACCGTTGATTAATCAAGTATCTAGCAAGGAGAGTAAAATTTCGTTCAAAATGAACACGTGGAATTATGCTCGTAACACTTCTGACATACAGTGTACATACAGTATTGTTTGTTGAGCTTAGGATTAATAAACTCGTAGCATAAGGATAGGCATACATTCGCTCAAGGTTTAAAATGAAATTACGAAGACATTTTGCAGCTTCGCAGAAAAAGATCTATTCTCACATGGTACCCCCAAACCTGGAAAACTTGGAAAATGTCGGGGAACTGGAAAATGCCTGCAGAACTCAGGGAAGAATGGCTTATTTTTAAAAAGTCAGGGAAATTCAAGGTTGTTACGATACAAAATTAATGTTTTACTTGGTTACTCAGGGCCCATTTTCCGAGTAGAAATTTGCAAAATTGTCCACGTTTTCCGAGTACAAACTTGTAAAACTTTCTCACCATTTTCCGAATAAAAATTTGTCAAAATTTTAAAAAAATATTTTCCCGTGTCGATTTTGAGAAATATATCAATTTTTGTCATTGGTCAGGGAAGTTGACAATGAAATTTCTGGGGGAACCCTGTCTCACTCGATTTCCTATCTATTTTACAGAAGTTATGATGATATATCAAAACACAATTGGATGGAGCACTATTTCAAATTGGGCAAATGTATGCTTATTCTATGCCTTTTTATATTTTTCTCTCAATTGGTTCAATGATCTGAACTTATTTCTTTCGCATTTTATAATTCATGCAATTTCTTTTTTCCTAATTTTACAAAACCGTTTCAACTCGGTTCTTACCAATAAATGCCGCTGCAGCTTATTTTGGTGCCATATATTTAAAATGTCCCACGACAATTGTTAACTAATCGGCGCAGGTCGTTGCGATACATCATTTCAACTTTCGATGCCAAAGTTTAGCCTAATCTTAGTTTCATTTCAGAGTGACTTAGAGTGAATCTGCTGGTGAAATTCTCGTTTTCATCCCATCTCGCTTTCATAATTTTTATTCCGCTATCGTGCATCAGGAGTGCGTTAAAATATTTCATTTCGGGAGAGATTTCAATCCCGAAACAAAATTCAGTCGTTTCAATTGAAAGAAATGTTTTATCGTTTTATATTCAAATATATCTAATGTATACTCGATGTAATCTGTATTTTCGTAGACCAAAAACATATTTTTTACCAAAATGAAAAAAGTACATGCAATATGAACTGCGTGTGATAGTTATAGTACATTAACAAGTGTACCAATTAATCACAATACGAAATAAATAAGCTGGTATTTTATGGCAATTGCTGATAGCTTTGTTTTATTATTACCCGTTTAATTAGATTTTGTCCTCAGCTCCATGGTCTAACAACTCGACCCAACGTTTTGAAATCTCAATTTGATATTTTCATTCAAAATTGCTTTGTCAAATTGACATGGCTTTAATTATAATATTAAAATAAAAGGTATAACAAAATTATGTCAAACTACCGTATAATGTAACAAAATATACCAGTGAAATGCACACGGATGCCCTGAAGTAATAATTTGTCTTATATTAACATTTCTAGTTTAGTACAAAAGCTAACTTACCATTTTGGATGCTCCAAAATGCAAATCAACGTCGTCCAGATATTAAAGTATTTCGTACGAGCGCCTATCCTCCTTTCCCTGCTAATTCTTTGGACGATTTGGCATTTACTCTGGATTTGGGATGACCGACCGTTGGAACCACTTCCAAGAATTGACCAAACATCGCACCGAGTCATTCCACATCTCTAAGCACGTACGAATGACTCAGAAGTGGGGGAAAAACGAAATCTGTCAGAATATGGGTTCAAACTTCTAGTGTCTGGCATGCGTGAATAAGTGAACTAAAATGTGACGAATTTAATGACTCACTCGGTTCAAGTTCGTATCTTGGGTGTCAACAAGTCCCAACTTCCTACAGAAAATCAGCTGATGAAAAGATTGAGCGCGTGATACCACTGGCGGAGACGAGAAAAAAATCAACTGTGTGATTTTATATCATTTCTTGACTTTGAAGAGCTTTTTTTCATGCTGCTTTCGATTTTCAGAATATGCAAATTTATGCAAATAACATTTCTTACGCATCGGGCAACGTGATCTCTGATTGGCCGTCAAATTAAACGATATCAACGATTATTTGCAAATAAGCATTTAGCACAGTAGCCCTAAATTGTGCATTTACGGCCAATAAACCCAGGATTGAATTGAAAGATTGGTTTACTCGAGGATAAACCCAGATTAAAAATATATACATGAATCCGACTTTAATGGCAGTACGGAAAATGGATATTCACGCAATTTCTCTATACATGCAACGAATATTCACTTATTTTATCACCTAAAATAGGCCGCGAGCATTTCTTGGCATAAATTAAAGATTCTTTAGGTATATTTGCATATGAAAGTCAGCCGGAGTCATGTAATTGGCACGCTCAATTTGGACTCCATGCCATCATGACTTTGAATCATTGCTCAGACGGAAGTTTTACGAATCTTATTTTGACAGTCATTGATTTTAAGCCACGTGTGCAAAATCGACACGCTGTTTGGTTTAAAAATTCACTCACGGACATTTTTAAACATTTTGCACTCGTGACTTCAAGACTGCCAATTTAAGTAAGATAAGGTTTCTGACTGAGTATCCCTTTTATATTTAAAAAAAAATTGCAACATGCGAATATACGAATAGAATTACATCAAGAAATGCAGAATTAAATTTTGAAACATTTTTCATCGGTGAAATAACACGTTCATATAATCAATATTTCCCATCTGATTATTGATTTTGAATAATTAGTACAGGGTATTACAACTTTTCCTAAAGAAACGAGTTGTTCGGTCAACTTCACTGTCGCCCTTTTTATTATTTACTTAGCGATTATTTCCATACACCGTAATTTATTTACGTCATCAATTAATGTATCCAGAACAGCAAATGAATTACTCGTACGGAACATGTTTTAGTTTGCCCTACCCTGTGCTCGTAATGTATGGTGCACATGTGTTCGTGACAAAACATACTGGCCTATGAACGTGCCGCAAACAGTAAAAAAAGTTTATCTCGATAATTCCCACTGACACAGAATATACCGTATATTATTAATTATCGGGCGTTTTAATAACTTTTTTTTCCGTATGCCATCTGCATCGAGACTATAACATTCTAGGTCGTCAGTTTGAATCAAACGATCGCACGTACAGTATAATAAAAAGTTGGACGGGAATCATTTGAAAGTGCATTTTTCACACCATTCATTAAGGTGCGCGCCTATACACGTACTGTACTTTGCTTTTGCTTACGGTTTTTGCCAATCTATTGTTCGAACGCCCATATTTCATAGGGACAATTGTCTCATATAAATAATACGAAGGCCTTCGTATATTCCGAGTACTATAAATAACATCCGTACGACGAAACGTTCATTTTCATATCATCCGTAAACCACGCGACTATACACTGCGATATACAGTATATTGTGATTGTTTTGTTTGTTGTAAAAATGTTAAAAAACGTTCTGCTGATATTGGCCATAGCTTCTCTTAGTCAGGCCTTCTTTCTTGAGTATTTGAGACGTTATCCATCAAATACAGGTATGTGTTTCGAATTCATTTTATATTTTTCGAAAAGAAAGATTAATACACGGGGTGGTCCAAAATTGTATCGGCGAACTGCTGAGACGTATCAACTTGACAACCTAACGATATATCCCCAATTTTTTGAACTTTTTCAAAATACTGCAAGCGAGCAGTATATATATATAGACGTAAATTGTCTATCAAATTTGTTTTCCTCGTCGTTCTTAATTCGGGAGTTTGATAATTCCAAAACCCGTTAGAAAATGCATGTACGCAGGATTACAGAAACTCGAGGACCCGGTAATATTTACTTCATTTCTTTCTCGAGATTTTGACGAAATACATTGAGGGGTCGTTTTTTTTCTTTAAGGAAAATTTGGGACCTGCCCGGATGTCATCGCGACATTTCGTTGTAAACCTTGTATAGAAGATAGTAGCTGTTCTGGAAATCTACTGTGTTGTCCAGTGCCGTTTGACACGACGGCTCCAGGCAGCAGTTGCTGCCAACCAGCCGTTCGTCTCGGATAAGCGATGTCATTTTACATCGCATATTAATAGACGACATAATTTATGAATTATTCAAAATGAGGATGGATAACATTTGCGAATACAGCATTTAAACAGCGCACTGAATATTATCTACGTGTCAAGACATATGCACCAAGTTCACGGTTTTCGATGGCCCAAAAAATTGATGGTGCCATCGTTTCGAACATAGTGTATTGAAGCGGCGCGTTGATACATTTTAGATATAAAATTAATGTACTGTCTTGTTTCTCAGCAACATAAGCAGTAAATTTGTAGTTTAAATTCCAAGTTGTATTTCTTTTTCTTTTCAGTATTTGAATTTCCCAGACAATTCCATTAGTGGCAACACTGTCCAGCTTTAATATTTTAAATCTAAAATCCAGTATATATTTCATTTTCTTCTTCTATATTCTAAGTGTATGTAAGCAGCTTATGAATTAACGAGTTGTTATGAATATAAATAATTTTCATAAGAAATTAAACCTCTAAACCAAAGTGGATGTTTGGAGAAATCAGAAGGCGACAGGGGATCGTCTGCTCTCAGCTGTTTTACCACCTGTTTGATGACTTGACCTTTCTCTGGTGATAATCAGAGTCGTGCGCTGCATTTACGATGTGTTTCCATTAATATTGATGCAAGTTTTATATTATTAGTTTCCAAGTTCATGTAATTTTAGCCATTTTATACATGTAAGGAATGCAATCTAGAATTAATACAAAGTTCGATGCGAGCGTGTTCGTATCTGTGTTTCTTGCTTACACTTTCTACACATGGAATAGAAAATGTGTACCATTTGTATTACCATCACTGATTAGTGAAGGTTTACCAAAAGATATTGCAGGTGAGAAAATTGTGAAAGTCATTGCGAGTCATATATCTTACTTATGCTAGGTCGGCAATTAATTTAATGTATTATTCCAATATTTAATTCAGGATCCATTACCAGTGCTCAGAATTTAGCTTATGCCATAAGCAAGTTCGTCATTGGCGTCTTGTCCGATCGCATCGGTGCTAGGATTTTGTTAACAACTGGCCTGTTTTTTAGTGGGCTAACTGCTGTTGTTTTCCCACTATTCGATTCGTCGTTAGTTTTTATTTTACTTTGGGCTGGAAATGGCCTGATGCAGGGATGTGGGTGGCCAGCCTGTGTCAAAATACTCAAAGAGGTCAGTTTGCATTCATCCATAATTACCACATATACTATAACTAGACGCTATGCTTCTATTTATCGGTGAATATGCGGTACAGAACGTGCAAGGATAAATTAAAAATGAATTATTTCAGAAATATCCATCATCGATATTCGGTACATTATGGAGTATTCTAAGCTGCAGCAGCAATTTCGCGGGGCTTGTCAGTGCGATTGTGTCCACTTATCTGATTCTTAACTATGGATGGAAGTGGTGCGTAGTTTTTGCTGGGGCCACGTCGATTCTGACAGCTGCAGTTTGTTATGTCACTATAGATGATACCCCAACGCAGAACAAAGAGGCGCAGCATAAAAAGGATGATGACAACGCATCAAAAAGTAAACTGTGTTCAATATTTGGACTTAATCATTTTTCATTGTCTTTGTTTAAATCGCTAGTTAATTATGTTAATAGTAGACCCTTTGTGTTTATCTGTAGATTTTTAAATGCTCTAAGTCATTCTGTTTTAGTGAAACACGAGGAGAAAAAACAGACCTGGAAAGACGTTATTCGATTGCCTTTCGTCCAGCTGATTTCTGCAGGTTATTTTGTTGTTTTCTGTACAAAAACATGCTGCACGGATTGGGCTCAACTGTACTTAATGGAGGACTTACATGTGTCGCAAGTAACAGGTACAGTAATACGCAATAGTTTTTCATTTTGCTCGTTACACCATTCTTAGTTTCAATTTAATCGTTATTGGCTATTACCGAATTTGTAGACTCCATTGAATTTTACCTGACTTGGCCATAGCGGTTATTAATAATAATGCTAAAACTTCGTCAAATGCTTGAATACCATGTTTTAGATGTGCTTCTGTTTATAGTTTCTTGTTCTTTCCTGGTATAACTTGAAATAAAGACGACAACATATTAAATTGAAATGAGTGACTGTCATGTTTTAGCTGGCATATTCATGGGCAGCATGGAGATAGGTGGATTTGTTGGATGCCTTACAGCCGGATACATTTCTGACTGGATGATAAAGTATTATGTAATGAAAGTTATCAATTCGAAAAAAAAACAAAACTTGAAATCATTAGTTTCATGACTAGTCTCAGGAACATGTTTAAAAGTGTGTTTATTTTATTTTTAAAACCTTCAGTCAACCAAGCCCATTGGCAATAAACCAGGAGGCAGTCCGAGACTTTCACTGGTCTTGTTTTATGTAGCGGGACTATGTATTACTCTTCATCTATTTTGTTTCAACGTTTACATTGAAAATGCTGAAGTAAGTGTTGAAAAATGTGAAACGTTTTCGACCTTTCTCATTGTTACTAATGCATTTTTATCTTGCAGGTTTTACTTTCCATTTTGGGATTTTTATTCGGAGTTTGTTTATATGGCCCTATTACAATCTATGGCGTTGTGGCTTCCGAATGCGTACCAGGTCATTTGAGCGGGACAACTCATGCCGTGGTAGCCCTATCAGCTAATGGTTAGAGGCATTTAAGTTTGGACTTAATTCTTAAATTGGACATGGCTTTATAATATGTTAACAGTAATTCCTCATTTTTTTTAATATTATTACAGTCGGTGGCATTTTGGCTGGTTTGCCTTTCACAAAGTTGGCTCAGAATTACAGCTGGTGGGCTGTTTTCTTCGCGCTTCAAGTTTTAAATGCAGCCACTCTTCTTTTATTGTTAAGAAATTACAAATATTGGCTTCCCGATAAAAAACAAAGGACTCATGACAAATCGTCTTAGAAAAATCAATCATCTTCAGGTCTTCAGGATGCAGAAATAGGCAACCGTTAAAATAACGCAACCAAAGCGGTATAAACCTTTTTTAAGAAAAAATAAAATGTATTTTTAATGAACTTGTAGCAGATTCAACTTGTTATAATTTTAATCAATTAAAATGTTATTTTTGAACGTTGAAATGTCGTTGTGTCAATGTAATTAATTATTTCATGAACGATGCGGTGTAACCAGACTGTTAGCATAATCTGTATGGGTTGATCTATAGTAGGCCTACATCTATGGTCACTTGGAAACAGCATTGTTTTTTCAACATTGCTAAACTGGTTTTAATTCCATGGGGAGATTCGCTAACCAATTTCAGTTAGGAAATAATGTCATTTCTTTTAATTTTTGAGTGACTTGTTGGTAAAACGCAATGATTTTGTCTTATAAACAGATGCAATAGTTTATTCCATTAGTCTGGCCTCTAATTTAGCAAAATGAAAATAAGCGCATCGGCTTTCATCAAACCACTAAATAAAATTAAATATGAACAATGCACTTAGGAATGAATTAAACATGGTTGGTAATCAATTGAAACGTTAGGTTATTCATAGGGATTAGCAAGTTAATTTTTGTTTTACAGGAATTTCGTTTCTGTTATATAACGATTTTTTTTAAATTTACAGGTGAATTATTATAGAACAAATCATTACTATGGCGTATGCAACACTGCCATCCAGTAGATTTTAAAACAGTTTGTTAACTGCTTGATTGTGAACGGTTAAGGAATACATTGCAAGTTAGGACTTGATCAGCCCATCTTGAATCGATTCAAGATAACGATGGGCAATAAATTGCATATTTTTAGAATAATAACTCTTGATTTTCATTCGAATTTGCAACTTTCATAAGTACGGAGTAATCTTCTTTTATGTAAATGATGCGCAGCAATCAGGCAGCAAGTGACCGAATCAAAGTGTGCTGCCCCTGATTAATAGCAATCCATGCATACTCAAATGTTTATTTGTATAAACATTATACACGGGCTGTGCATTTTGCAATGTGCAAGGCCAGTCGTCCACCTTAAAATTGTAGGTCCGAACAAAAGGATAAATTTAGGGAACCCGAGCATAATTTAACGAATAAAAAAACATGGAGGCTGAGTCGGAGTCATGACCATAGTTTTTTTCTTTTTCAGTTGAGATCGCGCAACGATCGCCGATTCAAAAAGTTGTCAACCATTTCACTATTTTTCACCCACCTATTCAAGTTTTCTCGCGGTATATGTGCTATCAGTTCGCGGTCTGGGCTTGTGTTATACTACATGTATAATTTTATTACAAATCTGAACTTGCGAGTGAAGTTGCGACGCGTCGTCTGAACTTGAACACTATTTCAGTAGACTTTTTAAACCTTCCTCTCTTATGTACAAGGTTATTATAAAAGAATCATCAGGTTTTAAAAAGATATTTTGGTAATTATTACGGATAAAATAGTAAATGACACAAAAAGGAAAGGGGAAAAGTCCAAGTTTAAAATGCGCACTTGCAAACTTCACTTATTTAAACGACCAGGTGGTCGTACGAACTCAATATCCAAAATGGCGACTATGCAGCAGAAGGCGTTTTGTGAGCTCGAGTCCTCGAATAGCATTGATAGGGACACACTTCAGCGTGTATGGGCCGAACTGGACAACCTTATAGACAAAGATCCTGTTATAGACGTGTGTCATGTGACGCGAGGCTCTCACATTGAACATTTGTGATGGTATGATTAAAAACTTGGACATTTTCACTTTCTTTTCATGTCTCATTAACTACTGTATCTGTAATACTTTCCAAAATATTTCTTTTTTAAAACCCGATGATTCTTTTGTAATTATACCCTGTATGATGATGTATCCAGTTTCTTGTTTATAAGCGGAATTTCTTTTTAAGCAATTTCTGCCGCAACTGCTAATTTGTGTGTCAATTGATGAATGTTAGTTTCCTTCCCATCCATCCCATCCATGCATCCCATCCTCGTCTTTAAAAGCCCTGGTAATTACGGGAAAATTGGCTTAATTGTGATGTTGGGATCCATCATGATAGGGACCCCTTCGGAAGAAACTTAATTTATATAATTCCCTCCCCCCCCCCGCCACATGGTATACTATGTACTGACTGCAGGGTAAAGAATTGAAATCCATAGCTACGACTAGTTTTTACAATAAGTACTGAAAAATCATTGCTTTCATTAAAAGACAAAGAAATTTTCCGCAATAACCTTCATATATCGAATGGGTCATTGAGCTCTGCATGATTTCCCATTGCAATTCGGCCAAAATGATCATTGTTTAATATTGCAAGCAACACACCTTAGTAAATGTTTCGTAATTTCAAGAACTACCAATCGACTTAGGATTGCCAGTATCGAATTGTCCGTGAACTTCTTGGAAGAGCAAATGTACGATTGAGTATGTCGCGATGATTTCTTTGAAGAGCTTATTTGCACTGCCAATAACATTATTTTCGAGAACCAGTATTTCAGCTAAACCACTAACTTTCTCGTTTGACAATTCATTTCTCGCTAAACCCTTAGGTGGAATATCAAGTTTGTCCTTTTCGTTTGAAGAGCGTGTGAGCTCGCGTATAGTTTCATACGCGAGTTAATTCCGATGTTTTAATTGGTCGAGGCTAAACATCACGTGTCATCGGTGAAGCAATGAATTTAGCACTGCATGGAAAATAAAATCCCGTATAAAGTTTTTGATTTTAAATCACTGCAATCTACATTAGGTTCTGTCGCATCAAAGTCGCGTCTAGACAATGACGATCTTCGGAAGAAATGGTTTTTTGGTAAGTGGACAAGTTTTTAAGTAATTACATGTATGTCGATGTTGCAAGATTTCGTTCAAAATAGACACGCAATGAGTAAACTAAGAGACTTGTCAACAAAGTCAATTGTTCAAGGTTTAAAAGTGAAAATCAAGGGTATCAGACATCTTTATTTTTTAAATGAGACAAATTTAATAGCGTCATCAATGACGTCACATATCGTGCATGGAAGGTGCTTATAAAAACTCCAGTTTGTCCGACAATTTTATCCGCTTAAATTATGCAAAGAAAATTAAGCTGTTATCGTTAAAAATAACTAATACATGTAGTAAATCAATCCGACGATAATACTAAGTTTTCAATGCGGCAATTTTTTAAAAAAAAAATTTGAATTGAAACAAATTTTCAAAAAAAGTAAAAAATACCAAACTAATTTTTCGAGCAAAATCTTTTAAAGCAAAGATTTTTTTAAGGAATGTCTTTATGGTTCATGTATGATCGATCTAGGACATTCTAGGTCAATTTATGGCACTGCATGGTACTGTATATGGTGAAGATGATATGAATTCAGTGTCATCTTCCGATGAAAAATTCGGCCAGAAATAAAAACTACTGAAAAATATGCTAACAAAATATTGACATTTGTTGCTGCTTTTCCAACTGCTAACAAGTTATAAACCAATGATTAGATCACGTACAAAAGAAACTTTAAAATAACATTTCGAGCCAGTGATAGCCCTGTACTGCGTTCAAGGGCACTAAGTCTTCCTAATTGGCTATCAGGTGGGATTTCTGTTGTCGATATTTTTTATACAGTACGTCCTGTTATCTAACCTGCAATCAAGGAGGCCCCGAGTAGCGTATAAGGAAAATCCTTTCGGATGTCGTTATTGTCTCTCGATTTTTGCACATGTTTTTCCCCGTGACACGAAATTAAAACGGCCATGACATCGTAGCATTTGCCCCTTTTAGGTATTGACTATAGTCGTCGCTGTGTTCAATAATGCGCAAGGAGCCCCCACCGATGACGTCACAGCCGGATTAGACTGTACCAAAGGCAAAGATGGCAAAGTGATTGCTTGCACTGGAAAAAGTCCAACATTCACAGACAGCGAGTAATTATAATTTTATGTACTTCACACTTTCTCATCAAATATGAAAATAAATATTTTGCACACAGAATGAAGCTGCAGAGGAAATGTTGGAATTAAATGGTTCCTAAGCCATTGCGTCATGCTATCTCAAATTTGTTGACTAACATTAAATGTTTCGGTGCCAAGGATACCTTGTTTCACATAATTATCCAAATTAATACGTCCTCGAAATTTAACTTCCGGGTTATTGATATATAATTTCTTAACAATTAACGATAGGAAATTTCCAAAAGTGAAAGTGGGCGTACTATTACTGTTGCTCAATTTCGTAATTAATGCAAAAGGTGAACTTCATTTTACTCGGATAAGATACTGTACATGTACATTTTAATTCCCTGGAGATACATGTACTATTAAATTGATCCAAAACCCCTATACAGTGTACATGTACTAGTAATGCCATAATTAATTAAATAACTCCCGGTATACATGTAAATATTGTATGATATTAATGTGAATTTAATGTGTACATTTAATTTTAAAAATTTAATCGATACTATACGTGTACATGTATATTAACGTCTTCATTAATTACGTTGGGCACAAATTTCATGGTTGTCAAAATTAAGAGGCAAATTTCAACAAGTCATTTGCATATTTCTACAATCGCTACTCTCCACCTTTAACGCGAAGCTTTTCCATAATTTTTTAAGAAAGAAAATCAACACTTATATCAAAAACAACAACGATGATTTCCAAACCAAGATGAATGGACTGACCACTCGGTTCGGAGGCCCAAGTGGTTCCGGTGGTCCAGGAGGTCCCATACAGCCGGGAACTCCTCAATACTGCAATGCAGGGTGAGTGCAAAATCGTCGTCGGCCCTTCTCGGCCAATTTGCCTCGATCTGCCTTCAATGATCGTATAATCGAATGTTACCAACGTCTCAATGTTCTTTAGAGGATGTCCGACCTCGGTTAATCAGATTTACACGCCGAGCCTTTTGTACAACACCCATGGCGACGCCAGATTCGTTTTACAAATGCCAGCCTTCAGCCAATATGTGTTTCTGGCAGTTTGCGAGTAAGTATGAATGTTGAAAACTTGCGAAATTTCAAGAATGTACAGTCAGTACGAGTCCGAACAATTCTATAATATGCCCCAGTGGGACTTACCTCGTTTGCATTATTGATTTTCGATGTTTCATAACTTTTTAATTGTTGAAAATAGTCAACAGGTAGCGCAATTCATAGAGTATTTTTTTCACTTCAGATCTGAAAATGGAGTCTGTGGTCACCAGTCGTCCTGCAACCAGAAAGTCTACCCATTCACTTTGTTAGTTTGGGACCCATTCTACCCCGAATCCGGACTTTATGTGGAAAGTTTCGAAGTACCCAGTGGATGCTGTTGCTCCGGATCCAAAAGTGGACCGATCGGAACCAATTATGGCGGATAATTTAACCCTCAATGGGGACTCTGTTTAGAAAAGGAAGCCTTTCTTACCAAAGCGCCGGACGCTCTCGATTATTTTGCTATTTCTTTGGTGTAGCGCGTTCAAATAAATAAAATTGCGGTGTTTCGATAATATTTGTACATGTAATTTTTTTTTACATTTGTTATTACAATGAAGGCCGCTTAATTCGATCACGTTGGTTCCAAATATATTCGCAGAAAATCCATCTGAGTAGAGCCGTTGGATGCCCGCTTGTATACTAGTACGTTGTCGAAACGTGTCCGTGCTTGTATGAAAGCTGCACAAACTTGTTCCGCGCGTTTGCGTTAGACATACAGTACCTGTATGTGGCAATTTGATCGAATTAAGCGATGGAATGATCTAATTAAGCTGGTTTTGTAAACAGAGGGCAGTGTAGGAAAAAAAATTCGTTCGGAAGGTTTTGATCTAATAAAAAGGTTGATCGGATTAAGCGTGATCGAATTAAGCGGCTTTCACTGTAGTGTAATACAAACTGAACAAACTTTTTTTACCATCAAATTAATCACAAAATTACAGATCTGGTAATAATAAGGGTACCCATGCAGGGGAGGCGTTGAATTGTGCGGGATTTGGGTACAATTCAGCAATTATGCCAATTATGCGACATTTTTTTTTTTGAAAAGCCATGTCACGTGATCAATTCCTGAATTGTCATTGGTATAACGAATATTCAGGATTTGGTCACGTGGCTTGGTTC
>JAQGBX010001669.1:0-23652 GCA_034698745.1 Megaphyllum sjaelandicum | reverse complement strand
TTTCAGCTAGCTGATTGGAGAATGAGGTAGTTAAGACTAAGCATTAAACAACATGATACTAAGTTTATTTATGAATTTGGCATCTAATAGAAGCGATTTTTTATAGGCCGTTACCTGAACAAATGATTCTTTATGCTCGAGAAGATACTCACTATCTTCTATATGTATATGATTGTATGAAAAACGAACTTCTGGAGAAGGGCAATGCTGAGAAAAACTTGCTTCTATCTGTCTTTCAAAGAAGTAAAATTGTTTGTGAAAAGGTATCCAACGCACCATATTATTAATCTGTACATATCCATGCGAATGAATTATTTGAAAATTGAATTTTTGTCATATAATTTTCAGCGATACATTAAGCCCATTTTCAAGCCAGATAATTATTTGGAGCTTTCCAAGAAGTCTAGAAAGGTTTTCAATTCTCGTCAGTTATATGCTTTAAGAGAATTATATGCTTGGAGAGATAAGACTGCAAGAATGGAAGATGAAAGTATTGGGTAAGAGGGGGGTTAAGAGGTCAAATTTCTTAATTTAGTGGTTTTGCATTTTACATTTAAAAACATTTTCTTGCATTCTTTAGTTATGTATTACCAAATCATATGCTGCTGCAAATTGCTGAAGTGCTCCCAAGGTATTTTTTACAGACTTTCAATCATATCACCTGCTGGTATTTTTAAATTTTTAAAAACTGTGTTGGCTGTCATTTAACAGTTTCAAGGTCTCATAAATGATGCTTTAATGCTATTCACAAATTGATACTCTGCATAACATGTAAAATGTGAAATTATCTTTGTTAATTAACAATTTTATTCAAAGAGAAATGCAGGGCATATTAGCTTGCTGCAATCCGGTTCCTACTCTGGTACGACAAAATTTGAATGAATTGCATCAGATTGTGCTACGTGCTAGAGAGCAATCTTTGGTCAAGGTATTGATTTTTACTATGCAATACATTGTGGAAATATTTTTGAAACATGTGTCTGATCTCGTTTTATTTTGCAGCCTGTAATTCAAGAAATTCAGATGCAGGCTGAAGAAAATAGACAAATAGATGTAGATAATGTTCTACATTGTCCACATGATTTTAGTCATCTTAAAGACATGGGAGCTATTGATACAGGGCCTACTCTACTAGGTATGTCATTTTGTGATATTCTAGCTTAAATCAAAGAATTTTAATGAATACATCGCTTTAACTTTTATGCCTTTCAGTTCGATTAATTTTATGGTAATTAATGATAAAATGTAATGCTTGATAGCTTTATAAATAATTTTATACTTGGTAAAATATTCACACCAATTAAACTTTGTATTTCCATTGTCTAGATTTATGGAATAAATTTGGTGATAAACTTGATGATGAATTGAATAGACAGTGGCCTCACTCGATTCCTATCAAAAAGACGCCCTCTCTAGCAGCTTTCGATTTAAATACTTCAGTAAGTTGTAATTTTTTATTTGAACGAAGCAGGAATTATTTAAAGCTTACTTGTTATTACTATTTTTCTTTACAGAATCAAGATTTAAAAAACCAGAGCAATATTACTAAAGCTGAATTAGTATTCCGGTCTTTTCACAGTCCATATGAAAGGGTAATTAAATAAAATTTAAGTTATATCTGTTAATTCATTGTAAAATAAAGTTGTATCAACGTTACAAGTGCTTTATTTACAGTATAAATTGGTGCATCCATTATCAGGCAAGGTGCCAGATAAAAGTGCAGCTGAAAATTCAAAAACGTGTACAGAAGATTATGTGGGTGAAGTTCAGGACCATTTCCAGCAACTAATGCAAATCCACCACAAAACACGACCTCAGCTGGATAACTTAGCAGCTTTGCCAGGAGAATTACAACTAAATCAAACAGTCTCCTTGGCATCTAAGAAAACCTCATTAGTTGTAGAAAGTAGTGAAGAAGAAGAAACGGTTGAAGCTGTTAGGAAGAAGGAACCGGTATGTATTGACAATGGCTTACTTCTAGGCATAATCACTTGAAATTGGAAAAAAAAGACTAGTGAAAATATTTGTTATTGTTTCACAAAAATAATCTTTGAATTTTTTTTTAACTTGAAACTTTTTGTAAGCTTAATAAGTTTATTTGTTTTGAGGAATTTGTCCTTTTTTTTTGCTGGGAAAAAAAAAATTAAGAGTACTTCACCGAGTAAGGTGGCTTAGAGGTTAGCATCCTCGTCTTGCATTCGGTAGACTCAGGTTCGATTTTCAGGTCGGCTATCTTCGATTCGATTGTGGTTTTCAAGGTTTCCCACAATTTCTCCAGGCAAATGCTGAGATAGCTCCTATATTAAATTGGCCATGACCGTCTTCCTATCCCATCCCACCCTCCTTAAAATCCCAAATACGGGAAAATTTATTAAAATTGTGAATTTGGGGTCTGACTGCAGGGTAAAGAGTAGAATTAGAAAAAAAATCCATATGAAAGTTACTTGCTTTGTAAAACTAAGGTTTCATTTTAAAAGCTCATTGAATTTATTAAGAACACTAACGAAAATTTTATGATCGACTTGATACATATATAGTAATTCATGGTGGTGTTTGTTTTATCAAGGCGGCTAAGTCAAAAACAAAGAAGAAGAACAAAAAAGAAAGATTGATGGTTAAACAACAAGAAACTGATCAGGGCACAACTAAAGTAGCTTCTGGTATAGTTTCTACTGATGAGCCAAGCTCTAAAAAACGAAAATTAGAAATCGACAGTACTCAGTTCAAGCCGTTTGATTACACCCAGACTGATGCAAGTGCATTTCAAGGTATAACTTTTTTACTTTTATCCAAAAAAAATTAAATTGGTTATAAACGTGTATACAGTACGTGCTTTATATTATTTTTTAATTTTTATTCTATATTTTATAGGTGGTGTCAACAGTGGAAATGCTGCAAGAGGCAAGAAAAAATCCAACGCTAACAAATCCACAAATCATTTTAAGGTACGTGTCTAAATTATTTTAAATACAGTTTGAAATTTCTGTTTTTATCAAAAGATTGAAGTAATTTATTGCTTCTTTCTTGTCCAGCGTGCTCATCAGTCGAAAACAAATTTAAAAGGAAAGGTGAACAGTATGACATATTCATCCCAGAAGCAAAACCAAGCTAGCAAATCTTCAACGCAGTGGCCTAAACGATGAATTTCCCACATACTGTACATGTACAGTCTTTAGCCATAATTTTTATTTTATAGCTATAATTCTGACTATTTTGTGGCGTGATATTTCTCCGTTTGACCTTATTTGAACTTGAGTAACCTTGAAATAAAATGCGCGTAAGAAAGTGCTGCCATCTATCGATTATTTTCTTAGCTTCTGCAGTGGTTTTAGTCTTTTAGATTTTCCGTGCGCTTAGCTGCGATCTCGGATATTGTTCATCGGGGAGTTGTTTCATGGTAAGTGTTTTTCTTGATTGGCATTGCTAATTATTAATAGTCATAATGGAATTTGATTTAAGTATTTCATGGTTTTATTGCTGTTGTATTTTCAAATCACGAGAATCACGAACCTCTAGCTACTGTAGGCCTACATGCATGCTGTAGCTCCAGGTTTCTTTATGAAGATTATCTTGGTTTGCTGTGCCGTTTTAAACGTTCCTTTTTTATGTTTCTCAAGGCTATGATTATTTAAAAAATAGATTTTTAAGGCGCTTGTTTTTCGGCGCGATTAACATCGCTTAAATTCCAGCTTCACGGTTTCAAAACCCCCAGAAGGAAACCCTCATTTGCATATGCCGCATTAGATTATAAGATAACTTGCTCAGCATCGACGCATTGTAGTGTGTATTTTCGTTTATAATAATTCTATATAAATTTTTATATATTTATTCATAAGATTAACATTATAAGTATAATCATTTGCCACGAGGCTATTATTTTTTCATTGAATTAATTTGCACGTTATGGTGTGCAGCAGCTAGAAGGAGGATATACATAATTTGCATCTATAGTGTCTTGAATTAAAATACATGCTGCAGAATCAGCGATCGGTAATATTAAAAATTGTATAGGAGCTCAGACAGAAGCTTTACGAATGGCACTTTTGACAGTCAGCCGTAGTAGTGTCGACTATTAATCAATTATATAGCGTGTCGATTTTGCACACGTGGCTTGTACAGTGTATGCCAAAATTGTCATTCATAAAGCTTATGTTTGAGTACCCCTAATTACATTTAGTCAATGTGTATAAGGTGTATGAAACGTATTCAATGAATTTAGTGTGCCTGCTACGTACGTACAGTACATGTATGTGGGTCCCATCCCAATGATAAACATGTAAACGTGTAGTTCCTCATCATGTTGTACATGCATATGCAGTATATGCAAATTTTCCAAAATCAAAAACACTTCTGGTCTCAAGAATTTAATTCAGAAACATATTCACGCAGAAATTAAAGTTTTGAAAGGTTGGCCGGGTATCTGTAGGCAATGTAAATCTTGGTGTGCATGTCCTGCAAAGGTAGTAATGTATTATTAGTAGCCTACACCATCACATTAAGCATAGTTTCAAGTTTAAATTCAATGCATTTACCGTGGCATGTGCCATTGCATAAAACAATTGCTGGACATGGTTATAAACTATGGACTCAATAATTTATATCTGCTGATGAATAGAAAATTTAACGAAATCATAATTGAGTCATGATTGTGATATATTCTTTGCACCTCGCAATAACTATCATACTGTAGGCCTATAAAGCAATAATCTTAGTTTGTGGCTTGCCAATATTGTTGGCTTTTTTGAATACTTTTCAATGCATCGATGTGGATTTGTTTCTGATTTATTGATTGGTTTCTTTTGCACGACCCTGAAATTTCGGCATCAGACTTGTCTTCCTGATGCTTGTGAATCACCACATGCTGTGTTGGCACATTTACGTGGGCTCCAGAAAAATTTCCGCATTTTTATCTGTAGTCACAAATCCTACATAGTTTCCGGATGTAAACTTCGATCTGACAAATTTATAGACAAAACTGGTTATTTTCCAGTTAGGAAATGTTCACCGATATTGCATAGCACGAGTTTTTTTAGTGCTCAATATTTTACCAAAGTTTGATCTGTTTCCAATGAGAAATTTTTTTTTGATGATTTTTTTGAGTTACAGGTGTTAGCAGAGGTTCTATACATGTAGCCTACAGTACGTGACGGTACAATTCCGTATGAAAACAATAAATTTCCTACCAAAGCCAGGATTGAAATGCTTGTTACCCTTGAACTTGATTGAGCATTTACGCGCTAGTAAAAGTTTGTGTAGGGGTTAACAAGTTTGCGTGGGTCTGGGGAGAAGTTTGCAGCTTCACTTCCTTGAGATGTATATTATGCAATAATATAATACCTTCAAACCCACCCTTAACATTTATAACAACTGCTCGTAATAAACAACATAATGCGCAAGAAAAAATTGAAATTTGATTCAGCTCCCCGTACACGGATGATCAAAGTGCCGTATGCATTTTGCTTTATTGGTGCAAAGGTGTGTCGCAAATACTGTTGGATTACAATTTCGGGCGTTTTTACCAAAATTATCGCCTATACACGTGTTTAT
This sequence comes from Megaphyllum sjaelandicum, assembly GCA_034698745.1. Lineage (NCBI taxonomy): Eukaryota > Metazoa > Arthropoda > Diplopoda > Julida > Julidae > Megaphyllum > Megaphyllum sjaelandicum. Next base: position 18,105 of record JAQGBX010001669.1, on the reverse strand, counting down.
ATAATGAATATTTATGTACAAAAATTTCATGTATATACAAACTATTTTAAAACCACTAATGACATCCTGCCAGGTACAACAATGGGGTTTTGCAATCGAATTAATTGCTTCCCAGCTCGTTATTGATAGATCCGTCGGACCTAATAAAAAAGTGACCTTACCGAACAATTGCTGCGCTGATTTGCAACCCGGAATTTTGAGCATTTCCTATAATAGCCCGGAAATGCCTTCATTAGTTATGCATCTATGATAAATGCATGATAGAAAAGCCTAAAAACCAAAGCAATAACATCTACAACTCATTTTCAGCATATGCTTTGCAACAAACGTTAATTAATTGATGTTAAATTTTGTTTTGTTTATATCCAGCACGTACATCGATAGTATCCAAAACAAATCTGCATCTTCTACCAGATGAGTTGCAGATGTTTCGACTTTGGCCTATATATGGCTTTTTCCCTTGATAGTCTTTATTTTTATTATACAGTACATGTACATGTAAATGTGCCTACCCGTGTTAATTAATTTGTCGTTTTGTAGGCTTGTCAGTCCACGTGGGCTGATACAAGTAGTTAAAATTTTCATATATACATGTTAATTATCCTTGGGGAATATTGTGCTTAATTGAGAATATGATGGACACTGCTAAAGTTAACTTGTATGCTGGTATCTTTTTTTTTTGCATTTGTCAACTCAAAATCATGAAACATTGCCCACCAGCAGTAGACGGACATTAGTCTATTTTGCATCCCCGCTTCAGAAGTGACACAATTCAAAATTATTCAATTAATAGTGACCTAGCTGGCCGTTTACGTTTTTCTTTTGATGTCGACCTAAGTATAAAAGTCAGTCGATCGGTTTAACGTAATTAATTTATTGGCTGGCCTATTTCATTGTATATTTTTTGTCAACTTAATTCCGTAAAGTCTGGAAACTGTCACTTGTGAATTACTGTTGTCTGATGAAGTTTTCTCATAAGCTTTTGCTAGGGGCTATGCCTTCTCCACCTTTTTGAATTAAATAAATTAAAAATTCTTTGAATAAATACATGACAATTTTATGAAGAACAAATTAAAAGTTGCCTTTTATTTAACCAAAATTACCAAAAGTTTAATTAAAACTTTAGGAAGCAAGAAAACAGCCAAGATTATGAAACACAAACAAGCTTGATAATTTTACAATAAAGGCTACTTATTTCAGCACAATAGGAATTAATAATACGTGAAAAACGACACAACTCGAAATAACGGTCACCTTACATTGGTCAAAAATTACACTTCCAGCAATCTAGTGCATATGTCACATATTGAACATTTTGACATGGCCTGCTTGTAATTTTCTGGTTAACTGCAAGGTTTTATTAAAAAAAAATTATTTACTGAATCTGGTAAATGGTACTGGTACAAAATGAACGTGTGGCTACAGTATATAATGGTAAAGAGCATGGCTTTGACTGCATGCTCTGGCCTTCTTGCTAAACGTGTCATTTTGGGTGAGTAAAATCGCCAAAATATCCATAATTTGTAATTTCATTCATTAATTGCACTGGTAATTGCTTGAATACACTTTAATTGCATAAGGTGTTATTCAGTCATCAAGTGTAATTAATTACTGTATTTTTGTTTCCTGGTATTAAATAACCTTGAATTGGCCCTCTCTATGGAACTGCGTTTATCAGTATACTTGCTCGAATGGCCATATGGTTTGTTATTTTTCAGCATCAATGAAAAAAAAAACTGTATATGTATATACAGTTGAAGAGCATGAAGAGCATGGACATAGTACAAGTTCCCTATACTCATAATTTTAATATCCACCACTCGTGGTTTCTTCTTCCCTGATCTCCCACAGTAAGAGGAAGTGAACAAGGTCAGATGTAGGAGAATCATATTGTAGGTGAATTAGACGGGCGGATTGGTTGTTTTTTGTTTGTCGAAATACATTTCGACCCACATTTACAACTGTGCTTTCTATTCGTCTCGAGCTTCTATTTTACGTGGTGTGCTCTGGAGTCCTCTGGACGAATACGTAATTTGTATAAGCTCTTTATGCTGAGTGCTTATGAAAAGACCCGACGCTGCAAATCATCTTTCACTACGGTACGGTACGGCCTGAGCACTCTGCATGCACGTTTAACGTTGGTGAAACTGTAACTGCGATTTTCAAGTAAAGCTAGTAAAACGTACTTCTTGCTTTACATCAATGCATCTGACATGCAATCTGTCACTGTGTACGTTTGTTTTGAGAAAGATAAAATTGACATGACAATGTCTTTGATAACGGAATAATAATTTCATTACTGTACTCTAGTTGAAATGATTTTTGTCACGATCGATGATTAGTTCGCGTATCTAAACGTTTCATATTGTTTCTTTCAGATAAAATTTCGTGGTATCCATATTGCTAATTTAACTTGGACAAAATGAGCGAATCAAATTCATCGAAGCAACCAGGCAGAAGGACTATCCCTCCTGGGTCTGCGAGTCAATCTTCAGATGCTATCAACGAGGAGTTATCAAAACTGTCTATTACGTTTAACCCACAGACAAAGGTTTCCGAACCTAAGATCACCGGGGCCGTTTCGAAGAAATATAAAATTCGACATCCAACGGATCCTCTTCCTAATGCTACCAACGATGGAAGGCAGAAGTCCCCTTGTCCACCCGTAGATAAGAGGAAACAAATGTCAACCAGCGATTCGCATCTTCTGTCCGGGCCATCTCCTCGTACAAATAGTTCCAGTGGGTCTTCGCCAACATCAAGTACTCCATTGACACCAGGACGCAAGAAATCCTCCTCAATGTATGGAAGCAGTGGGGGAATCAGCCCTTCGCCAAAAATTCATGTTGTCTTCCCAAGGTAAATTATATTTAATTTAATTTAATTATTTTGGAGTGGCTAAATAGTCACACAAAGTTTTAATTTTGCCAACAATTTACAAATATACGTTGACTATGTCTTAGTAGTCCGTTTTCTATGGCAATTTTTCGAAGATAGTTTTTGTATATTTTTTTCTATGGATAACGAAGGAAAAATTTTACCAATAGGTTATTTTTAATTCAATAAAAAAGGCTAATTTTAATTTTTAAAGCTCCATTTTGTGATAGATACATGCTATGGGTCATAGTGAAGGTATTAATTTAATGATGTTGCATGGGAAATTTAATTATTTATAAAATATCATTTGCTGTATAAAAGACATCAAAAATATTTCATATTTTGTCTGAATTTTTCCAAAAAAAAGTCCCAGAAGAAATTTGTGCTATTGTATTAATGTAGTATTTTTTAAAACTTTGCCTATTTTTTTCCTTTCTCAAAAACCTAAGATAATTTTCTAATTACTTTTATATACATGTACTTGAAATTGTAATTGTTTTACAATTGTTTTCAGAATTGTATGGTAGCCTAATTTATTCGTAACTACACAATAATTACGCCAGCCATGACCTTCACAATTTTCATGAAAACTTTTCCTCAATTATACATTCTTTTTTTGCCAAATGGCTGACTACAATCCAGTTTTCTCCTTCATTGTAGCAGAAAGGGAAAAGCTCTTGGTTTCCACTGCAAAGATAAATGAAAGATATTATTGCTAGTGGTCAGTTGGTTCTATAAGAAAGATGCATAGGCCTACCGTTTGTCAAGCAGTTGTTTTATTTTATGGAAATAACTTCCTTGTTATGTGTTAAGTGGATGATTGCTTATATTCTGAGCAAATTATTGAATCCATCCCTTATTTTGGCAAGGTTATACTTTCATGGTGAATGGGAGCATCAATGCTTTGTTCTCCAACTTTGTTATCCAACTTTGCATAGTCATAATTATTCTATATTTTTCAGCGACCTGAATATAAGTGATTTAACTAACGATGGCAAGGCTAGTTCCAAAAGTTAGTATGCGATTGTGTGTTTTTTTCTTCGCTCAATATTTTTCAAATACGTTATTATGCCATTTTTTCACTGTTTAGTCACTACTCCTGAAAATGTCAGTAATGGTAAATCATCTTCAATGACTAAATTGAATAAAGGCCAGCGCACTCCCAAAAAGGAGAAGGTAAAGTTTATCAATTGACGTTGAATATTTATTTTGTGGGCTAAAATTTTAAGTCTGAAATAGATTAATAATAGATGGCATTTAAGTGATTTATTTCTGCTTTTAATACTGAACCTTTTGTTTAATTTAGTCTTTTGAATCATATATGATGCTTGATGAAGTTCAGCAAGGAATGAAAAAAGGCGAATTGCTCGAGGTTTTGGTCTTGCAAGATTATATAATTTTTAAGAACACGACAAAATTTGTATATTTAGTTTTGTGATTTTTATTTCAGGGTGTTTTAAGGATAAATCCTAAAAACTTCCAAGATGCCTACATCTCTGTGCCGGTAATCCTCGGTAGCACCCAATTTGTGTTATTTGTTTAAGCCATTTCTTCTCATTTCTTTTTAACGCTTAATGGCTTTTAGTGGCTCTTTATTTTGCTATCTTATTTATGGTACAGTCAATTTTTATGACGTATTATTTAGGCGAAGATAAATCAACTGCATTTTTATAATAAAAAAAATGTTGTCTTAAATAATGATTTCAAACTGTTCTTTTCGACTTTTCCCAGTTGTTTTTTTCCAATTTTCCCCCACACTCAGTCTGATTTATTTCAAAATTACTTTTCCAAATAGCAATATTTAAATGAAGATAACATGACTGTAATTATTTCTAAAAGAATTGTGCTACCTGCCTTGTCTTTTGTTGCTCTATCTTTGGTTTGCTCGTACAATATTTGTAAAACGGCCTGAGTTCAAAAAAACATTTTGTTTTTTTGTTTTTAGGGAGAACAGACGGACATTTATCTTGGAGGGATTCTTGACAGAAACAGAGCGCTGAACGGGGATGTGGTGGTGGTGAAACTAAAACCAAAGGAAGAATGGAAGGTATGTCAGGACTGTTTTAACTGACTTTTTGCTTTTGTAAGTCCTGTTCAAGTTTCATTGTATACTTTTATTTCAGGTTCTGAGTAGTGATCTTAGAAATTACATAATTAGAAATAACATTATGGAAGAAGCTTATCTAACCATGCAAAGTAACGAACGACAAAAATTGGATGATTCTGTTAAACATAAATTCGAAAAGAAGTCTAGAAAGCAAACATTTGGCACAATAAACGAAGAGGAGACATTGGGAAAGCAGCCCACGCGCAGGGGAAAACGGGGGAAAAAGAAAAAGAATTGGCTGTTAGCATGTGATTCAAATGATGGAAGTTCAAGTTCTCCAGCAGATAATAAGAAAAAGGCCAGTTCAAGTGAAGTACACATCATTGAAGATGAAAAAGACGGACATAAAAAGACGCGAAAATCTCGATCTAAAAATAAGAACTCAAAAGTTACTAAATTTGCAGAAAATAAGGGGCATTCAGAAGTTCCTCTCCAAAGTATTTCTTTGGACTTAAATGTGCCTTACCAGTCAGACGTTAGCCAAGTTTTGGACAGTATTGATCATTCCGATTGCTCAAAGGAATCTAACATTCCAAAATCTCCATTTCCTGTAATTGATAACTTCGATTCTTCAAATCTTTCTGCTCTTGGTAGTGTTGTAGAGCAAAACTCGCTTATTGCTGCTGTAGGAAGTCTTCCTAGCACAAATGACGCTTCGCCCGCTGTCTTAAAAATGCATTTAGACAATTGGGAGCAGATTACAAATAATTGGGATGCTGCTGCTAAAATCGACAATGTGGCTATTATTCAACTGGAAGATTTACTTACTGATCAACCAATTATGAACATTGCTGAAGATCTGAGTGGTGAGGGAGATAGTGGAGATGGTGAGGAGATCTCTACAGATGGAGGTCTCACAAATGTTGTTCCACCCGACCAGCTCAGTGAACAGGACGATTCGGCGTCAATAAGTGGGCACAGTTCGTGCAGTAATAATATTCACCAGATTATTGAAGATGAACAGTTCATTGCTGCTAATTTTGGATCGGCTCAAAATGATGAACAAATGAGTGCAGGCAGTTTTCCTGATCAACTTCCTTATTCCGTAAGCAATAATGTGGGGGTCATCATCCCTGAAGCTGAGCATTTTGTAGAAAGCATACTGCCAACTCATGCAGAATCCTCTTCTGCATCCGCACAAGTGCCAAATGAGGAATATCCATCAACTAATGATTCTTCCACTTCTGGACTGACACTTGATGATGTTTACTTTGGCAGCTGCAGTTTAGCTACTGATGAAACGCAAATTAAGACCGATACGACAGTATTTCCAGATTTTAATTTGCAACTTCAAGAACTGTTATTGCAAAAACCCCTTGACAATATTACAGTTGATGATGTTCTACAAATACCAAATGGAATGAAGTTCATACAACAAACTGCCAAAGTAAGTTTCACTGTAATGAAAATATGGCAGTATGTATATATTTGTCCATATGGGACTCAAATTTCGCACTCTGCATAAAATCATACTTGTCAGCTTGCATTCATATTTAAAATGTCAAAGAAAATTCTTCAAAAATGTAAACTTATTCCACTAAAATTAAATTCCTTATATTGTTTCCAAACTTTTTATGGCAAAATATATTTTGCTCCTAAAAATTAAAAAACGATACCAGGGATATAAGTTTATAGTCCGAAGTCAAGCATTATTGGGTATATAATAGAATTGTGGAATAATTGCCATTTTAAATATAGGTTGTCCACGTTCTTGATGAAAAAAACCCTCGCACTTGCCGAGGATATTTAAAACTTATGCAAGACCGAAATCCTAATTGGGCCTTGTTCTCGCCAACTGATCATAGAATTCCTCGCATCAGAATTCCAATGCGTCAGTGTCCAAAAGGTCAGATATTTTATAACATCATAATTTTATACATAATACAGTAATAGCAACACTTTCAATTTACATATACATTGTTTATATGAATTTAGAATTGTCAGACTTTCTACGTACTGCATATACAGTGTATATTAGATTGTGGACCAAAAAGTCAGATGGAATTTGCTTCCTCGTTTTTCTTGTGTATTTGTGCATTTACTTTCAAATTTTTGATCAATGCTTAGGATGTTGCTGAGATTTGCAACTCTTCATTATTTGTATTCATTCTTTGCTTTATCCGTTCTTTGCCACTTCTGATACCATCTGTAATTTTTCTTCAGAGATCTTCTGTCATTTCTTTGCATGCATGTATCCATTTTCCTAATTATCCTTCCCTGCTTTAGACTTTTTCATCCATCATGAAGTTTATGCCACTACCCTATTCATAGCCAGAATAACGAAATGGGATAATCCTATGTTTGCTTTTGGGTAAGCCTTTGAAAATTCATTCCAATCCATATGAATGCTACTAAAGTCTTCATTTTCTAGTATTTCCTTTATGTCGTCTGTGCAAAAAAAAAAAAAAAAAAACGTGCTTAAATAGCTAGTGCCTAAATAGCTTCCGTATTTCACCTTTGTGTAGCATTCTTGAGAAGCCTCTAGGAGTTATGGGCGACATTGATGCTGAGACACAGGGTATACTACTTGAACATGGGATTATTTACAAAGATTTTCCTGACGATGTTCTTAATGGTCTGCCGCAAAGCTTGCCTTGGAAAATCCCTGAGGTAAATCTTGCAAGTCCTGCCATTTTAATCGACTCCCAATAAATTTTAATTGGACAAATTCAATTTATTTTCAAAGCAAAATCAAGTTTGACATTTCGATGCATTTTCCTTGAAATAATTTTTTTAATAGAGCTTGTGCTTTTTAAATTTCTGAAATTCTGAACAACCTTTAATCTGTTATACGATTAGTTTTTTGCAAACTTTGACATTTCTTTCTTTGAATTTCTTTGAAATATATAAAAAATATTATTAAAACTAATAATCATTTGCGTTATTCTGCAGGAAGAAATTTTATCACGTCGTGATCTACGCCAGGAATGTATTTTTACCATTGACCCTGCCACAGCCCGTGACCTCGATGATGCGGTGTCTTGCATTCTTTTAGACGATGGGCTTTATCGCATTGGAGTCCATATTGCAGATGTTAGTTATTTTGTTCAACATGGTACGAAATTGGATTCTATGGCTGCTGAACGGGCTACGAGCGTTTACTTGGTTCAAAATGTCATTCCTATGCTCCCGAGATTGCTTTGCGAGCAACTCTGTAGTTTAAATCCTGGCGAAGACAGACTTGCTTTCTCCGTGGAGTGGACAATCCGAGAGGATGGCGCCATCTTAAGCGAGTGGTTTGGTCGGTCAGTAATAAACACCTGCGCCAAGTTAAGCTATGACCATGCTCAAGCAGTTATCGAAGATCCTGAAAGAAATTTTGCCCCTGGATTTCTCCCTCCGATTAACGGTCATTGGGTTGAAAAAGACATAAAGGAACGGATACTAATCCTTCATCATATCGCCCAAAAGTTACGTCAGAAACGAGCAAGCAGAGGTTCGCTTCGACTTGATCAGATCAGATTGCAGTTCCATTTGCAGGAGGAGGGTCTGCCGTATGGTTATTCAGCTTATGTTCAACGAGACAGCAACAAGCTTATCGAAGAATTTATGCTGCTTGCAAATATGGCTGTGGCACACAAGATCTTCAAAGCATTTCCAAAATTAGCTGTTCTGAGGCGCCATCCACAGCCTCAAGATCGTGGAATGAATGAGGTGGCAGATAGTTTGGAGGCTTTTGGAATTCACCTGGATTGGACCACGGCGGGAACTCTGCAGGCAATTGTTTTTTGAATACATCACAACTAACCCAGAATACTTTCCTGAAGTTCTAAAGTTTTCCTTAGTTTTTTGCTCTTTTCTGCTGTTTCTGTTTTATCTCTCATTCTGTCCTTCCGTGTTGGGAAAGCCAATGGCTTAGCTCAATACAATTTAAAATGCCCACTTTCAATGAAAAATTTGTGGTTTCAGCAGTATGTGACTGTTTTCAAAGTTTTGCTCAGTACTTTCCATAATATTTTCAAACGATGGTTGCCTTCCATGTATTGACATGAAAGGACATGTTTATGACATGTTTCATTCATTATACATCAATAGCATTCTCATCTAATTCGTTTTTCAGAAATCATTGAATAATTATCTTGGAAACGATGAATTGTCCTTATCCAGGCATCAAGTCATAACAATGATGTTAACCAGACCAATGAATGTGAGAAATACATTTAAACATTATGCCCGCTGAATTTAACTGGAGTCTTGAATAAGCATCACTCTAATTCAGTTTTTTTTGTTTAGCGGGCATTATATTTCTGCAGCGGAGCTGTGGAAAATGAAGAAAACTATTGGCATTATGCACTTAACGTGCCGCTGTATACTCACTTCACGTCACCAATCCGTCGGTATCCTGACGTATTGGTTCATCGACTTCTCGCAGCAGCATTGGGTGCGTTTTAGAGCTTCGGTTATTAAATTGTACCCTATTTTTTCCAGAAAGTTGTATTCTTTAATTTGAGACATGAAAGAATTGGAAAATTTTAGATTTTAGATTGCATCAAATAATTCAAACTTATCCTTTCTTCTAGGTATTGAACAAGAATTAGGGACAACGGGTCAACTCCGCACTCTTGCCAATCATTGTAACGATAAGAAAATTGCGGCAAAACTAGTTCAAGAACTGAGCTTGGAAATATATTTGGGAGCATTCATTAGAGTGAGTTTCCAGCAACGTAATATGGCATGACCAGTGAAGTATTCGTTCATGGTTTCGCAATGCATGATTTATTTGCTCAAACCTAGGATTTTGGTCCAATTGAAGAGGAAGCTATGGTGTGTGCAGTGATGGATCGATCTTTTGATGTTCTCATTTTAAAAATGGGAGTTGTGAAACGTATTTATTGCGAGGTGACTAGTGTTTCATTTACGTTTGATTTGTTACTATTAGTGTATTAGTGTAATTGCCGTAATAGAAGGTTTGTCGCCTAAATGGTTTGGCACATTGATGCCATTAAAACATTTTTTCTGAATGCCCGTGTTTAGAAAATGCTGTCATTTTAAATTTTGGTTTCATCTTTTGGTCTAAATAGCAATTACCACTGCTGAAGATGGAATTTGTAACCATTCCAAGTCCTCCACGGCTAAACCTTGTTTTTCCAGCAAGTGAACAACAAAATTCACCATTAAATGCTGTTGTAACCATTTTTACGAGGATTCGAGTGTTTCTTACAAGCATCAAGGATAATCCACTTAAATTTAATGTAAGTATTTCAATTACAATGAAAACTTTGAAATTAATGATAAGTTTAGCATTAATTGTATTATTATTGTCATGTTTGAATTCACTAAAAATTGTAATAAGATTCATTTTATTTCAAAATCAGACCTTTAAACTTAATATGATTAACATTGATTCAGAGCTGCTAATGTCTCACATTGTAATTCTTTTTATTTCTCAGGCGATTTTGCTAGAAATTCTCTGATGTATGACAGATTGAATGGACAAGTTTGGTCGTTGGTGGCCGAATAAGTTGATATTTCCAAAGAAGGAAGCAAATTGTTAACTGAAGCATGTGAGAGATCCCGCCATTTTCTATTGCATATGAATTTTATATTTATTTGATTGGAAGGTATTAGTCTTCTTTGTATCAGTTTGACTTTTTTATTTATTCTCAAAATTAATGATCTATTGACATGGAAAACAGCAAGATTTAAATTTCTTTGCGTTTTTTCTTTTATAATGAAATGTCGTCTGGTGACAACATGAATATTTTTATTTTATTTGGTATTGGTTCAAGTACATCAATTGAGCGAAAATTCCTTGGGAATTTGATAGTACTGCCTGCTCTTTGGAATAATTGTAAGATTTGTATTTCAGTCTTGGAACTTTGTTCAATTGAAAAGTCATTTTTATATATTTTAAAAGATGTCATCGTTTTTAATAAGTTGTCCTGGTGGGAAATTTGCAGTCTAAGTGACTTAGAAAATATAAATAATGACAGTAAAACATATGACACGTTTAACGTGTTTCTCCAACCTGTACCTGAAATGATAGAAATTTATAAAGCAATTTCTGAAATAAAAACTAGTTTTAATATTTAGCCGTTTAAAAAATAAGGAAATAATTAAAAATAATGCACGTGAAATGGCATATTGTACATTAATTTCACAGGTTATTTTGCATCCCATTTATGTTTTAATTGTTTTGAAAGAATCAAGCTAAGATTGAATCAACAAATTTAGGGGGGGAAAAAACTTGTCATGTATTGTAAATTCCATTTCAACCTGCAGTTGTTTATAAATTTGTATCATTGCTGGTATGCTTGAAATGTGATTTATTTTTAGTTCTTGAAGTGTGAATTGCATTTGTAAATTCATGTGTTTGAACTGCAGCCAAAATTTTCATATTGTAAATGGAATTAATCTGCTAGCTGTTTTTAATGCATTTTTCAGCTGCATCATTTGCCATTTTAACATTTTAAACGTCACAACTTATGTATACATGACGAAAATAAATGAACTATTGTGGTAAATGGATTATTAGCTAATTAATTGAATAAGCTAAAAAGGGAACAATTCGAGCACGTTTCTTAATTTGATTCGTATCGACGATGAGAATCCAAAGACGTTGGAAGAACGGTGAAAACCCAGCTTCAAAAAGGTCAAAAATGCATTTAAAAACAACGTTTGTATATTATGTGTTTTTGCAAAGTTTTTCGGGCTTCTGGAAACGAATTGAATGAGTGTAAAAATCGAGAAAATCCGACGTTTTATTTTAAAGCCAATAAATCATATGCTGTTAATTTTTCGATTTTGGTCACATTCTAGTTATCTCGATGCCTAGATTCTGAATAATGTTGAAGAAGCGTCGAAAATACATTTTAAATTAAAAATAGTAACCAATGAATAGCTGTTTAGGAACTATTCATAAAGCACGTTCTGTACGATACGATATTTAAAAAATTCGCCTTATTAAGAGTAGGGGCATCCATAAAAACTGTTAAAGCCTCTGAAAGTACTTCTTTAAACCTTACGATTACGGCGTTTTAGCTAAAGAAATGTTTGTCATCTACCGTGTGAATTTTTCAAGAATTTTTGGCTGTCGTGTTGTGTGTCGTGTCGGCTTACTTCCTGTCAGGTTTGGAAAGTGACAACACAGTATGGTGGAAATGTTATAGCACTGTTGCATATTGTGTTAAATTTTTAGTTTACACTTTGTTGGAAATATGGATTCATTTCAAAGAGAGCAAATATTGCAGAACCAGAAAAAGTTAGCTAATCTCATAAACTTCGATGATTTACGTCCGAATTTGATAGAAACAGGAATTTTTACTGATGGCATGCTGGGGTACATTTCTGTAAGTGCAGAATCGGGCGTAATTTAAGCTTCTTCTTCTATGATATCGTTGGCTTAAAGAATTCTTATTTGTCGTATTTCTAGTCTGCTGGTACAACACTGTTGGAGAGAAATGATTTACTGCTCAGTAGCTTGCCTAAACGCGGCCCCACAGCCTATGATACTTTTGTTAAATGTTTGGTGGACAGTGGCCAGTTGTCAGCTGCAAGAATTTTACATCCTGCAATTCCTGATGCTGGTAATTAATAGTGTACGTATGTTAATTTATGTATGTTAAAATAGCGGTATGACTTTACTGGTCCTTATTAAAATACAGGTGTCTGGAATGGGACTATAACTCCAACAACGCGACCAGTTCTTGATGATCCAACGGTAAGGTCGACATGCAAAAAAGCTTGATTTTAGTGATTACTATCGTTTTCAAATGTGATCATTTACGTAGTTTATACCGTTAGGTTTATCCTATGCATCTTAAGCCTCGGGGAGTGGCACTTGTGATAAGCAATACGGTTTTTGATAACGACGTTTTGGCTAAAAGAGCTGGCGGCGAGATCGATGAGGAAAATCTGAAGCGCTTATTTGGTTACCTGGACTTTCAGGTTGACCTCCATCACAATAAAAGTGCCCAGGTATGTATTTTTATATTTTTGTTTCTGCATCATCTTAAGATTTTTAGAATTAAGAATTAACTTCTTTTTAAAAAATATTGGAGGTTTACAAAATTGTGTTGTATTATAAGTTGAGTTCCATCACCTAGACATTTAGGAATATTTTAAATTAATCAGTCCTATTCAGCTGAAATCTAGCATATGACTGATTTTTATTGACAGATCGAGCTATGGAACCCATGGCAATTTATAAACATGATTTTTGGAATTAGGTCCAGCTATGCATTCAAAGCCCAGGGCCCCCTCAAGCCTTAAAATTTATAGCCCAAGCCAGGTTAGTATAATGATAAAACTGTTAGGGTGGGGAATTTCAAGACCCAATTTGGCTTGCCAGCCTTCGATTTTCAAGGTTTTCAAAAGCTTTCTCTCTTATTTCTTTTTCATGATCCTGTATTTTATTTTGTCCTACTTTAATTCATCGTGCAGGTACTTTTTAGCCCATACGCCCATTGCCCTCTAAAACCCTAAACACCCATATAATTTAAAAGCTAAATAACAGTTTTCATTATTGTTTAAGATAAATTAGTCCTTAAGTTGATGAGGTTCCAGTTACTGAGTTTCGCTATATTTTTCAGGACATTGAAACAATTGTTGAAGATTTTCGTAATGATCTTCGTCATTCTAATGCTAATGCTTGCATCGTAGCTATACTGAGCCATGGATCACCTCGTGGCTTTTACGGCTCAGATGGGATCGAAATAAGCAACGCAAAAATTATAGAAAAGTTCAATAACGTCAATTGTCGCTTGTTGCGCAATAAACCAAAAGTATTCTTCCTCCAACACTGTAGGGGAGGTAAGGAAGTGATATATTTGAAATTTGCTGACTGTACAATGAGAAATTATGCTGTACCATGAGTATATTCCTTGTGTATTAAAGATGCTCCAGATTATGTTATTCGTGAACGCAGTTATGATATAGTATACCCAGATGCTGGAAAGATGGCTGCACAAATCCCTGAACTGCCTTCTCTGCCAGCTTGGTCTGATATCAGAGTATGCTACAGTACATCACCTAGTAAGCATGTTGTTGCATTAATCCTGATTAACACTATGTATTTTTACTGTATGGGAAGTGTGTTTTTCTCCAGTTCATATCACAGCAATCATATTTTGTGTATATTCCAGAATACATTTCTTTGAGAAGCCCTGAATCTGGAACATGGTTCATCCGAGTGTTAGTTGAAGTCTTTAGTGAGATGGCTCACAACACACATTTGGATAAAATGTTGCGGGAGGTAAATATTTGTAGAGGACTGTGCCAAGAATATGAAAATTGTTTTTATACCTCTGGGAAGCCTTAGTCATTTATTGCTGAAATTCAGTATATTTGCACTTCTGTAAATAGGTGGGTTAACGACTATTTTGAAAGCTGGCTGCATGCAAAAATATGTTAACGATGAAATTTTGGTTTTTAAGTTTCTTCAATCAAACCTTAAACATCTTTGGCTATAACTTGGATATAAAATTGAAGAAAAATTGTGTTTGTTTTGACTTCTTTTCAGAAATAACTAATATAGCAAATATATCTCTTTGCCGATCGTTCATTTTTTCGCCTGTTGTTATCATTTGTATGAGCATAAAAACAATGCTGGGTATACAATTACAACCTGCCATTTGAATCGTTTCATTCATCATTCATGTAAAAGTATCTCAGGTGAAACATAATAATGCAAAATCTTTATTGGCTTTGTGACATTCATGTGACTTTTAACAGATCGCAAATCGAATGCAGAAATTGGATTCTTATGAAGGATGGAAGCAGTCTCCTGAATTTCGAGAACATGGCTGGACACGTAAGCTTTACTTCAATCCTGGGACGTAAAGCGAAAAAACTGGTGAACGTACAAACGATCAATTTGGTACAATTTTTCAGGTTGTACTTTTTATAAATTTTTATTGTTTTATAAATGATATTATTTCATAAGAGCCAAATCTGTATTTTGCGATCCTAATATCATTTTCTAATGAAATTGACGCATTTAAAGTTTAATTAAAATAATTTTATTACTGAAACTAGGCTTGTATAATGTCATTTAAATGTGGTTTTCTTCTTTATATAATCAGTTTTTATAAAATATGCTGAAAAGCAAAGTGTTGTTTTCTTCTGGAGAGAGAAAATTAGCACGTCCACATGTTGTGTGCTCCGGATATGCCTCGTAATTGCTTAACTTGTGGGGTGGTCAAAGACAATAATTTTAAGTGAAAATATATTATTGATAAGGCACTCATGCCATTATAAACCATTCTAATCAAACAAATAACTGGCCCAGCTTCTGACCCATTATGAACAGATCGATGCCCGTGCAAATTTTGAATAAATTTGCTTCAGCTGAACTAATGTGGATAACATACAGTAGATTAATTTAATCTATAGGTTAATCAAAACCTGTAACTTAATAATAACATTGAAATTAATGGAAGGCTCCTTGATAGGAGAAGAAGGTTCGAGATACATGTACTGTACATGTATCTGTCACTTTTATATTACATTAGCATCATTCATCGATTTTTTGTCTGGGAAATTTTAAATTTTGGAAAAGTAAGTTTTGATCGCATCTTAATTCCACCTGTAGACTTACAAGATATTTCAAACGCAAAGCACAATATATTCGACGCTATTTTAGGTGGTTTTGCGTTCGCAGCGCCACCTGAATTCTGTCATTATAATTAAAATGAACTAATTAATGAAGCCACATCCATATCAAACCGTGAAACCAAGTATCCGTACAGATACGTTAATTAACACTTATGCTACCCTGTGGGTATATTTACCTAACATCCGGCGATTAACACCTTACTACGATTGGTTTACAAGAGACCAGCTGAGGGCGAGTTTCTAATAACGAACCGCAGGGCGGCGCTGCAGTGTAAAAGCAAAGGTCGTGTGAATTTTTACGCCATTATAAAAAAACTTCTGATCGGAAGCGAAACTGATCAGCTGATCGCGAGGCATCCAATACATGTACAGGTAGTACCATCAACATAAGCCAGCGAAGTATGAGAATACTTTCGGTCAGCAGCAACTAATCCTCGGTCCCGGAAGCCATCTGAATGCTGTTCGGTCAAAACCAACATAAAACAACTTGATACGTTATATCCCGTAATGCAATCCCAGGTTATCGATTTTTGAATCATTCTACGTCCATTCCTACTAATTCGGATCAAGTTTTCAATAGTTCAAAAATGGCTCAGGCAGTGAACGTACACATAAATGTAACTAAACTCGTCTAGTATATCGCAAAATTTCTTTTCAAAACACAATAGACTCTCGTTTATCTGGGAGGTTGAGAAAAAAACTACCTCGGATAATCCCAAAATTGCGACAAGAACAAAAAATATTAGGGTACGTATTCAGACAGAACCTCAATAATTTACTTTAACAGTACGTAGGTCATAGTCATGTTTACAAATTAAAGCAATGCATTAATTGGTTTAAAAAAACGACAACCTTCAGTAGATTTTTTTAAATCAATTATATACATGTGCATGTAGCGTGTCGATTTTGCACACGTGACCTCACGACCGCCAAAGTATATTAGTATGTCTTTTTAAGCTTCTGTCGGAGCACTCTTAACATATACAGTATATACCTGTACACTGTATACATCAACGTAATTAGGAATACGAGAGGTTTTTTTTTTTTTTTTAAAAAATCATAGTTTCTGAAGGGAAAAAAAGTTCTTCGCTTGGAAAAATCGTCGTTGTTTTTAAAAAAATTCGATATTCAGGAATTTGCATATTATACTGATTATTTTTGTGACCCACGTGAAACATTTTCTCACTGACTTCATCAATGACTTGAAGATAAAAAGACCCCTGTTAAGTAGGATTGCACAACAGTGTCCCTAACTATTGAATCCAGCTTATTTCACGGACCAATTGATGGCGTCGAGGGCCACTGACCCTCCGACCAGGCCGGCCTTGACGGAAATGGGACGCTCAACGATGCGGCATTCGGTTGAACTTTTGAGTAGAACTGGATTTGGCCGATTGTTTGTGCGTGTAAATCGGTTCATTTCACTTTTAATGCTAATTTCGTCGATGCTTTCTTTCTCCTCGCTTCTTTTCCTCTCAATCAATTCGAGTTTGGAGTTGAAAGCGCTTAGTAGCTCCACGCGAGTGAGCCTTCCGTGCATCAGTTGAAAAAACGTAACGAAGAGGAGCAGGAGGAACGTCTTGAATTCCTTCCTCTCCAAGTCGGGCATTTCTTTACTTTTAATTTTTTCAACACCTTCGGAAGTTTCGCTCATCTCATGAATGTGGCGCGTACTATTCGCCGAAATGGATACGAACTACAAGAACGGCAATTCCGAGTTTTCCCGAAATTCGCTCATTAAATCGTCGACGCTGAGAGGGACAACGGAGGTCAAGACTTGCAAAGTAAGTCACGCTATATTTCCAATAATATCTATGTACATGAACATGGATTTACTCCATCGTGACGTTAATGTCACGTGGAGTTGGGTGTACGTATGCATTTCCTCGAAACATATCGAAAATGCCTCTCAGTTGAAAAAGTTGTTGCATTTAAAGTGTTTTAAGTGCGAGATAAAGAAGTAAAATGTGACGTTTTATTAACGTCTGTAGTCGGTGTGAATGGGAAGCTGTTGCTCGCATTTTTTTGCACCTGCAATGATGCGAGCTTCCTAGTTCATCGTCCTGATGACCACTGCGGAGAGACTCGCAGACCACGTGGTGCCCCGTGCGTTATGTCATAACCTGTTCTTTGGGAGAATAGCCATTTTTAAAGTCGTTGTCTAAAGTGTCTTATCAAAATGTCATTTTCGTGTATTTCAAGCTGTGATTTCGATAAGTAGGAGATTGCGAACAAAAAAGTTCAAATCTCCAACTGGCTTATTTTTAATAATTAAATGCCAAGTGAGCAAAATAGCATTCGTGCATAGTGCCGAATTAGCATGCGTGCCGTGCATTCCATAGACCCAGGTCAAATTCCGGAGTCGGCTATCTTGATTGTGATTTTTTATGGTTTCTGTAAGATCCCAGGGAACCACCCTGGATCCCAAAATAGGTGGAGACACACACAACTAAATGTGTAAAAGTCTTTATTTGGGCCCAACGTGGGCCGAACAACAAGCAAACTGTCTCCCGAGAGACTTACAGGTTTAAAGGCACTAAGCCTGCAACAATTAACAAAGTGGCAAC
>JAQGBX010001668.1:0-23665 GCA_034698745.1 Megaphyllum sjaelandicum | reverse complement strand
AAAAATGGGCTTGACCCCCCTACCATATGGCATTTAGTTGCTGACTGTAGGGTACTGAGTTGAATTGAATTGAATAACACTCATGCTACGTCTAGTACAACTCCGGAGTCTCCGGGCGTTTCAGTAAGTCGGAAAACGACGTATTTCGTCTTTGAGAATGAAATTACAACTTAAATGCATCGATACGATACAATATATTTAATAAAAATGAAAACTTAAAAATTGAATTTTTGAATTTTAAACGTGTAAAACTGGACTTTTCACGTCATATTCAGATGAAACTGTTTTACATTCAATAATATTATCAAATGTGAGCGCATTTATTAATTACTCGTGATAATGGCGATACAGTCGTGTTTCTGTCTCATTTCGAACCTCTCAAAATTTTGTATTTCAACCTATAATGTTTTTATTCCCCAAATATATGCCGCTGAAAAGTGGATGTTTTAAAAAGCCTTCGCATTTATCAACCTAGACGGATTGTAGAAAACAGAACTTATAGCTAAAAGTCACCAATGAGCGTGCTAAGTATTTCCAGTAGCATTAAGAGGTGCGCATGCGCAGTACGAAAAGGAATGTAAAAAACCACGACACCGGATTTCTTGACCTACAGTGTACGTTCGTACTTTAACGAAGACAAAAATGAAAAAATCGTCGCTATTCTTACCTTAACGATGAGTTTGTCTATCATTAGGTCTTTTTGAAAAATGCACATCTTTAAATGTTCGTAGTATAATCGCTCCTGAAAATAAATAATTTAAAAAAAAATTGAGATTTTAATGGGACATTTAAGGTACATGTATATCAAAGCTTGTTCTAACTACGTACAGTTTGTATACAAACACAGGTTGGATTTCTTTTTAAACCTTCCCATATTATTACTATTATACTTGATGAAACGCTCTTAATAAAATAACCATCGGGAGGCATATTTACAACAGTGTAATTAATATTATTACTACTTCACAATTTGTTCACTGATTTGAAAACATCCGCATCATTAAATTCCTGCGTCAATCTCGTGATATATTCAAAATATTTCCTATTGAAAACTATAGTGAAGTTTTCTAGACCAATTTTGTGAATTTTGAAGCAAAATTGTTTTTGCGTTTCTTAAGAATTTGTTTCGAAATTTGTAAAATTGACAAAATTGAATAATGAATATTTCACAAGATTAGAAGTAAGAAAATTGGTGTAATCGACAATAGAAAATTTTTATAGAGTCACGCAAACAAAATTCTAATATTATGCAAAATTTACCAACTAAAAATTTTGAAAAACTTTCCAATTAATATATTGACATTTTTCAAAAAATTATCTAATTAAAATTTTGTCAACTTTTCAAAATTAACCTTACAAATGTCGAAAATTTGGTATACTTTATCTGAGAATTTTTTTAAATAGGGTAAAATTCAACAAAGAAGAAAAGTCAAAATTTGTCAAAATTTCCTTTTGACGATCACGAGTCGACGCCAACTCACAGTTTGAAACTGAGGATTGGAATTGAAGGTCCTCTTCTTCGAATAAGACAATGAGAAGAAGTAGACGAACTAAGTCCCAAGAGGCGTCTGAATAATTTCGTTATAAGCGTCGCATTATAGATGTTTCTATCGTACTCGTATATTCATAAGCGAGTAAAGTATCCTAGCAGAAGCGCGTTATAGACGCTAAGTGTCAACCTTTCACTTTCAATCCGAGGTCAGTCTCTAAATGTTGATCCCATTCGTCTATCAACGCCGATCTCCAGCAACACGTTGGCAAATTAAATTGAAAATTTGTCAGACTAACGCAGTATCAGGAGACAATGCGATGAGACAAATGTCTACACTCACGTAGAATGTAAAATGTAATATATAAACCAATAAACCATTAACAGTATTTTTCTATAATAAGTATACGTGTCTCAAATGTAGTAGACAGCGTGTGTACGTGTAAATAGTTTGTCCCCCCTCCAAAATAAACAGAACGGGTGCAAATACGAAAAATCGGATATGGGGAACATATTGTAGGGCGTTGAAACATTAGTTTAATGGCTTCATTCGCAACATTTAATTATCGATTGACACACAACGAATGACTTCAGAGCGTATCGTATGTTTGCACCCTCGCATAACACCGTTACATTGCAGGGAAGCTCGAATCCTAAAACAAACCCTGTTCTAGAGCTTTCCTGCAAAGTTAAGATGTTATGCACGGGTGCAAACATAGACGAAGCCCAGAAGTCATTTGTTTTGTGGCGATCGATCATTAAATGTTGCGAATGGAGCCATTAAACTAATTTTTCGACGCCCTACGACTTTCTAATTGACGTTTCCTTCGTAGATGTTACCTTTTCTAAGACATAGGACCTAAAAGCACTTAAATGGGTCTTAGGGCCAAATAGTTTAGGCACCATTGCATTCCGCACCCTATGGTTACTATATGTTCCCCATACCCGATTTTCATATCTGATTAGGGAGAAACATACTTTTTACTCACGCTGTATATTGTTTACAAACAAATTTCCGAGAAATTTTTAAAGGCTATAGGTATAATTCAGTATCTCTAAAATTAAAGCAATAATCGGTAACATCTTACAACAATCTGGTTACTTAGATAAATTTTTTAAGAAGTTATGCGTGAGAATTCCTTACACAGTGCAAAAATCTAATTAGAAAGTTGAAGAGCGTCGTCAAGATTTGTGATTGGTGCTCTCGAGGAATTTAAGAAACATTAGACGTTAAAATTGGAAGCAAGGTTTCTATATTCATTGAAAAACATAAAAATGTACTGAAAAATTCATAAGTATGATGATAAAAAAAAAATATTCTTCAAAATGTGCACGAAAACAATGTTCTGGCCTCTTCAAATTTACCGTTGAAATTATTAATGTTTAAATTAATAACTGATTCATTTCCAGAATTCACCGCTTCGTGTAATGTAACAAAAATGTTAATCGTAAAGCGTGTGATGAGGAGCACTAAGGATGTAAGAACCTCAGCAACAAACTTCGACCCCCCCCCAACTTAAACTCGAAGATGGCCTTGAAAAACAAAACCATTTGGTTTTCTAGAGCTTCCAAAGAAGAGTAACAAAAGGCAGAAGAAATAAGATTTCAATTTTCTTTCGTTCACTCGAGACATATGGGGTGATCCTACTGTATTTTGAAACTGGAGCGTGAATTCATCCGGAAATAAGTAACTTACGTTGTCAGTGACACGGACTCCTAAGATTTGACACCAGATCTCGCCACGCACGCTTTGAGGGCATCCTCGTTTGGCGTATTCCCTGGCCAAGGGAGCGTAACCGATGGACAGCACTGAAATAACAAACAAAACGTTAAGGGTTTCAATTTCAAGACCAAAAAAAATAAAAATGTTTAACCGTGAATTATCGCAAGTTTCGAACAGAATTACTCGCAACAAAACTGAAAGAAACATCGACTGGAAATAACTCAGCGTGTACAAACTACTCAACATTGAAAAGAAATACATTTCAAAAATGGTAATATAATAATAATAATAATAATAATAATAATAATTAGGCTTTATTCCAATAAAGGAAGAGGAATAGAAGGGATCCAAATATATCGCTTATATCTACCCAAGGCAGGAATAAATGATACAAAAATCACAGCCTTAGAATTCCAAATGTGCAAGGTTATTTAAGTTTACTGTCTGCAACAAGGTGTTAAATTCCGTTAATGAGGAGGCCATGACTATCTTGGATGGTAAGATAGTTCGATAGTAATGATCGAAACACGTTCGATGTATTTTACTTTATTAAAATGCGTTTTGCAATAAGGTAAAAAATTCAAAATGCTTCTTGAAATGCAGCTCGGAATTACCAAAAAAATTACAAACGTATTTCAAAATATAACGCCAGTTCAAATTGGTTTTCAGCGCGCTGCCCCTAAAATGCAGCCGACGATGCATACTCCGCTGTACGCAATGATTGCCGTCACGTAGATTTTAGGGGGCAGTCAATTTTCATACTTTACTTTCAAATTTATCGGACGTGACATCTCGTTAAGGGTTAAAAATTTAAAAAAAAGCAACGAGATGAAAATGCACTCGTTCGTTGTTCTAACGACGAGCTATCATAAAACGAGTGGAGTAAAGTAATAGACTCCGAGCGTAAACTCGTAATTAGCCACTCGTTCGTTACGTCGAACAGGCGTTTCGTTTAATCGATACGTACATGATTCCTTCTTTTGTTTCGTGTTGCGAAACGCCATATTAAATGGGACGTGAAAACAGCCATTAAATGAAATTGGAGCTGATGAATTAAGTCGTCCAAATTTAACGAAATGCACGCGAAAGAGATTGATATCGAGTAGGGCTGCAGCGCCATTTTAAACATCGATAAACATGCACCAGTTAGCCTACTACTAGGCCATCCTCCGTATCGTTAATTCTCGCACTAAAGTATCTTAAACTCATTTACAACGAGTCGTTTTCCGTCAAAGGTTAACTTCGTAACCCGATCGCTGCGCCCATCGTAAAATGTCAAAGCGGCGTGTTTTACATCTAAATATAGTTAACTCGAAATAAGATCGTGGAACAAATCGCATAACGTAACGTGATTAAAGCGAGATTGGCGCGACGAGACTGTTAGTTTAATTTATTTACGTAGCCACCAATCTAAATTTAATTATTTCATTATCTCACGCGGATCCAGACACCGCGAACAATCGGATCAAATTTTGACTTAGGAGTGATTTTGAAATTCACGTATGCTCTATACTGTACGTGTGCAGGGTGCGAAAAATTAGACCGACGAATCAATAAAATGATAGAGTGGACCTAAATAAGTACATATGTATCTATTTCACTGTGCACGTACAGTGAAACCTGCTATTTTTAACTCCTCCATGGTGTACAGATTTATTCAGCTTTAAAAATAATTTGAATTATTTGCCTTTCACAAATGTGACGCCCTAATTTCAAGGGTTTTATGACAGAAAAGACCATCATAGAATACAACTACTGGATGATGCAACAGTCGTTAATTTCTAAATTCTATAAATTAATGCAACGAAATAAAAGATTATATTATTAATAAGATGAAGAGTAGTCATAATACACGTATTAATTTTAAAATAAATGTATCATATTTTCGATTTTTTCTTCTTCTATATATTGAACATCTGTCAACATCGAACGAATTTTACTGCCCCGGAGGTATTCGATGTACTCAGGGTTCACTGTACTGTACATTATGCACCCCCGATACAATTTAATTCTATACCCTCCAGTCAATACCTAGTGCAATTTGGCAGGGGGGATCATTATACGAGTTACGTCAGACTAAGCAGTCTGGTCATGATGGACCCAAACATCACACTCTAGGTACATTTCTCGTTGTTTCTGGTTTCTCGCCTGAAGGAATTGTGGGAAACCATGAAAAACCACGATAGAGGATACATGATCCGAGAATCGAACCTGGGTCTATCGGATGCGAAACGAGAATGTTAACCTCTAAGCCAAACGAATACGCGATTCAGAAGTGACCCAACATTTTGCTTTTTTAAAAAAATAATGCCATTTTTTAAATGATTATCGTAAAATAAAGTGACACTATCAGACTATGGAAAACATTACCTAAAATGAGTGATTTATATCCACGTCTTTTTGAAACTTGGAAATGCTGCTTTCCAAATGTCTCAGGTAAGATGCCTATGAAATGTATAGCAAATATTGCATATCACATTTCCATGAACAGTATCAATATTTTATCAAAATTGTTTTTATCATTCCTTAATTTTCTTCTAAATTTTACAAATATGTATTACGATGTTGTTTAACCGAAATAAGCATATTTAGTCTGGATTTTTTTCATAGGTGCAGTTGTACAAATTAAACTCAGTGAATGCATTCGGGAAATTGAACAAAAAGAATAAAGATGCAGTTATAGAATTATATTAAAGTGTATTCGGTTCGCTTTATCTTTCCAAATGAACCATCATCAACATGAGTCATGAAAAATAGAAAAATAGATGTTGTTGATGGACGTCCATGAGTGGAGAGAGAAGTAAGCCATATAAGGACTCAACAGGATAATGGGGAAGGAAGGAGGGGGGGGGAGAATTTGAAATCAAAAATTGCCAAAAACAACAGACGTCATTTATGCACAGTCCCAAACAAAGTCGAAAACGCTGAATGTGGATATCCGAGCGTTAGGTGCCACTCTACGTACTTGAATATTATTCAATAATCCGCCAGAGGGAAGTTCCGACTCTGGCGGTTGTTGATCACGAAAGACGCCACGCACGCTTCGGACGCCTCGGGTCGATTTCCGTAAAAAACGAGATGATTTGGATGCAAATATGAAAATGCTTCTTCTCTCCGATGGCGTTATTTACGAAACTGCGGGCATCGTATTATTCAAACCATTTTCTTCTTTTATTCGTCTATGGCGTGACTAAGGTATTATACGGAGTCGAGTGCACTTTTATGCGTGCGTCACATAAATTGCACGCACCGGAAAATACGCGTGAAAATTGGGTCAACGTACAGAAAAAACAAAAATCGAGAGTGAAAAAAAACAACAACTACGAAACACGAATAGAGTTTCGTTTGAATCGAGTGTTCGGCAAATATACGAACATTGGGTTTCGATTATTGTTTAATACCATCATGAAGGGAGTAGGGCCGGGGAGGGTTGGTTGAGACATGGACACAATGTTGTGGACAAAATGCGGGTATGGCCATCTCGGACGCCAAATGAAATCAGTTCCCGAAGTAAGAGAGAAATTCAGCTTAACATTGCATAGGTGGGCTAAAAAATGCAAAATTCAGTAAACAGGGTACCTGAAAAAGTCAGAACTTAAAACCTCGATCAGGGTCCGTTTGCAAAATTTTCATTTTTCTCGAGCATAAATGTTCAATTCCTTTTACGTGGTCAACTTTATAAATTTTTCCACGTTTTCTCAAGGACCAATTTGCAACATCTTTCACCTATTCCCAAGTGCAAATCTTCAACATTTTCAACTGTTCTTGAGTAAAGATGCGTAAAACTCTCAACAGTTTCCGAGGATAAACTTGAAAAATTTCCAACAGATTCTGAAGATTAATTGGCAAAATTCTCAACCTTTTTAGAATACAACATTTTCGTTTTCCGAGCACAAATTTGCAAAATTTTCCAAATAAAATTTTTGTTTTTAAGTTTCGGACATCCGAATGGGGCAAAAAGAAGGAAAAGGACTGAGTCATGATTGATCGAACAAATTTGGACAGGGGGTATGGGGGAGTCCAATTTTGAGCAAATTTTGATGACATCCTTTTTGAATGGCCCACATTGAAATGGAATGCATTTGAAAAACGTATTTTGAAATGCATTACAATTGTTCCAATCCATAAAAAAAATTTAAACGCATTCTCGAAATACATTTCTTTTGAATTTAACTACTGGAATTTATTAGCTAAAAATTATTTAATTTAGTATTTTACACCGTATAATCAATGAAGTAAATACTCGCGAAATAATGTACCGATATCATTGTCTGATATACAGTACATTTAAAATGTTTAGTAACATTTTAAATTTTCCAACTATTTCGCATCAAACATTTCGAAGACATAAAATATACGATATTTTTGTAAAAATAAATTTATAAAAAAACTTCAAATGTATTTTAAGAATGTATCGCATGTAATATTCGCGCATGCGCGGGGCAATGAAGCAAATGTTTTCCGGATACGAACATTTTCGAGCTAGCTCTTTGATCAATTTTGATCATTGACATTTTCTCCAATTTTTCTCCGAAAGGCTTTTCACGATCGCATAATAAAACAATTCACCCAATATTGTTTCAGTCAATATGAAAACATGTTGCCAGCATCTTTCGGCAAATTTTATCTGATAAATCGGCGCGTCAATTTATCGTCTACTTATATTTCTACGCCGCGGGTGTTCGTCAAATGTTGAAGTTGCTCAGCGTTGACTGAGTGCGTAATACGACGATAAAGACTGGTAACATCGTCCAAGTAACGTAGTTAAAGAGTTAAGAAAAGCCTTCATTTTTACGACAGCATTACGAGGCTCGTAAAAGGCGAAGGACGTGACTCGTTAGGATACAAATAGCACAACGTTTCTTAGAAATTGGCAAAAAATTTGGCTAATATTTCGTATTACTCCGTGAATTTGAAACGGAGCTCAAAAAAAAACTTCAAAGAATGAGAAATTAGATCCGTAGCTCCACATACTGCCTGCGGTAGTATTCAGAATCTATCAAATTACACCTAGATGGAAACAGCTAAGTAAAAACTGATCACAGAAGTAAAAATTTCAGAAAACGCATCGTACGAGGGGTAAAAAGATCAAATTGTAAAGTTATAAAAAAGTCGATATATTTAATCAATCTATATACATGTATATAAAATAGAAATCGCGTCTATCTTGTCACTGGCTGGCTGGGTTTGATTGTGGCTTCGATATTATTGGCCACTCATGGCACATCCCCCAAGAGCGTTTACTCCGTGGGGAATTCCAAGACCATAAATCTTTTTAATTCACCCCGGGCCATAAAACTGCCAAACCATCTTCATCTCCCCCTTCCTACCCATCCGGGAGATATCCAGATCATATAGCTCCATCTTTTGGAGACAAAGACAACTAAATCTAACTCCTGATCGCATAAAAGAGGTTAGAAAACCAAACAACAATTTTCCCCCAGGCGAGGCCGGGTTTTTCCGCTAGTATATATGTAAAGATGTATATATGTGCGTTATACGGAGCCCCGTAGCGGTACATTATTTTCTTTTTTGTTTTGTACGCGATGACGCAAAACGCATACAAAACGTAAAAAAACCCATGTTTCGCTAAGGGACTACGGTATGTTTTGTTGTTGTTGTTTGCTCTAGTGTGACCGCACCGTGATATAGGTCTATACTTTCCAACACAAGTTGAGTGTTTCATTTCTTCTAGCCTGCCCGGGCAAAGCCGGGCTTTACCCGATTAAAATACCTTTCTTTCCCGCTTCGACGTGTTCTTCCGCGCGCTGACCATTGGTGCGGGTCAAGGTTTCGTTGGACGATCCAGTGTGGATGGAAAATATCCCCAGACTTCCAAACTGATCTTTCTGAAAAAGATTTGAAAAATTACAAACGTGGACCGGTGATCATCCAGAAAGCAATCAATTGATGGGCCAATATAATGAATGCGCGCACCGAAACTTACCAGATCTTGGAAAGTTTTCGATTGAAGAGGAACGCTCATGATGCGCCAACGGCTTTTACATCTGAAAAGATAAAACGCATTTCATTTAGGAATTTTCGATGCATTTTTCTTCTAAAGCCATGAACAAAAGAAGAAATCTCACGAAGAGAGAATCTTATAACGATGTTTCCAACAATTTGTTCACCCTCAAACTCGATTCGCTTTAATGCGTCTAAACCACCTGGGACATCCCTTAATGGAGCCAGATTAAAAGAAATAATACGATTTCTAAAGGAGGAAATTAATTTATAGTTTATTTAACGCGCGCCTCGTTTAATTTTCTCCCGGAATTTACGAAAGAATAGAAAGGAACTATGTTTTGCTGGAACAATTTCTAATCACGCAATTGGTCCATTCACACCACCAGTTCAAAAAGAGTCCTCGTCACTTACTATACTCATTAATACCTGTCCGTTGCAGCCTACTGTTAAGTGACAAATGCACTATCAACTTGTGGAGTGGACAACATTATAGGACTGCATGTGGTCATTGTTTAAATTATTAAAGCAATTAGTAAATTAGTAAATTAGCAATTAGTAAAAGCTATCGAAGCGTGGATATAATAAGACTCGAACTATTAAGGGTACTCATATGCTTTTCGATTCAGTAACCACCCAATTTTTTTCTTAACCGTTAGAGATGTGAAAATTCTGTTTGTGCATCATGGGTGCTCTATCCATTGATGGTATTAACCTTTACCTAACACCTTTTTTTTCAACGAAATTGAAAGTACACTGTATACTTTTTGAACCGTAACACCTAGAACAAAATATCAAATTAGGAAAACTAAGAGCATGACTCGCTCGTATGTATTCAACTGGTTTCGTTTTTATTGGCAATTATTTGAAGTTGTTACAATGTTTTGAAAATAGGGGCAAAGAACCAATTGTTAGCTGCGCTGCAGCACAAAGGTGTACTGCAGTAATCTACCTACATGTACTGTATTGCACCTGTGTGCTGCAGCGCAGCTAACAATTGTGTGTTTGTCCCTATTTTCCAAACATTGTAACAATTTCAAATAGTTGCCAATAAAAACAAAACCAATTGAATACACGCGAGCGAGCCATGCTCTTCGTTTTCATAATTTGATATTTTGTTCTAGGTGCTCCCGTTCAAAAATTATGCGTTCAATTTCGTGGAAAAAATGGTGTTTGCTGAAAGTTAATACTATCAATGGATAGAGCACCCGTGACAACCAGCCTAACGACACAAACATTTTTTCACATCTCTAACGGTTAAGAAAAAATGTATGTGAAGTCTATCGCGCAAAATCAACGCTTAGTTTAAAATTACATTTCTTCGAAGTCATCTTAAAGAAAAGTGCCATTGGTAAACTGCCGCGTCTGAGCACCCTTAACATATACGTCTTAAGACAGGTCTAAAAGGAAGCACGCATCAATTTGGTATGTAAGAGAGGAGGGAGCGTGTTGTCAATTTTGCGAAGTTAAAATCTTAAGATGCCAGAAACGCAAATTTGGTATTAAAATCGGATGCCTTCTAACCTTTAATGCATTTTTGCATCCATAATTAAAAAGACGAAAGAGGAAGTCGAGCCAACAAAAAATTAATATTCGCGTAGAAGCAATTTAGTAGAAGAAGAACAACGCTAATCTAGACGTTGAAAAAGCGTGTTATTTTCAAATAAAAAAAAAGCAGCACGATCAATAAAATATTAGGAGTAGTGAAAATGAAAAAGCCAAAAGAATGTACGTATACGTTTATATATAAAGTGTGGGGAGACTCCATCAATTATTAAGACTTATGTTTTATGGAATATCCTAAAGCGAAATCTTATAAATTGTTAATTACGTCTGTACGGTGAACGAGCAAAAAGCGTATAGGAAAAAAAATAACCACCAACCTCAACCAACTTATGCTGCGGCATAAAAATAAAACCCAGATCAAAATAAATTCGCTAAAAAAAATCAATCTCAGCTTCGATGAAAGCGTTTCTAAGATTTATTATGAGCAAAAAAGGGTTTCTTGGAAATGAAACGAAAAAACCGATGTCTTTCAATTGAATTTAGTCGAGGAAAATCCCTCGACATTCGTTTCATTTCTATTTTAACGACTTTATTTTATTTCTTAATCTACAATGTACCGAGCACCCTCTATTTCCCTTTCTCCCATTTCATTTTAAAACGCAGTTCAAAGTTTAGGATGTATCGCAAAATGCGGCGCAAAATTCGCTTTATTATCGCAAAATGCATTATTTAATGTGTAAGGAAATCAAGCTGAAATATTGTTTCGATGTAAATGCATTTTGGAATTTGGGATATATCGTAAAATATAGTACAAAATGCATTTTAAAGTTACAAGATGCATTTAAAAAATGCGAGTTGAAATGCATCTCATGGTGCACGCTGAAAACTTGACTCGATCTACAGTAAATAAACTCGCAATACAATATTAAAACGAATTTTGGATATGTTGGAAAATGTACGATGAATAAGGAAAATTCAATAAGGAGCCATTTAAAAGTCGACCAAAAAAATTGTTCAATACTGGACTCCCTCCTACCCCCTGTAGCGTTGCATCCGGTCAATCAGGACCCTAGCCCTCCCCCTATTCGGACGTCCGAAACTCTAAAAAAAATTCAAATCGAAAAACGTTGAAGGTTTTGCAAATTTGTCCTCGAAAAAAATGTGAAAAAATGTGCAAAGATGACCCAGGTAAAGGCTAAAAATTTTGCGAGTTTATGCTCGATAAAAATGAAATGTTCGCAAATTTGTACTGATGGGAAAATTTTAAAGTTTGCGAATCGACACTGAGCTTTTAAAAGTTCTGATTTTCCAGGTTTTCCAGAACTGGAGGTAACCTGTTTACTGACCCACCTATGCGATATTGCACTCAATTTCCCTTTTACTTCGCGACCTGATTTTATTTGGCAATTTTTCGATTAAGTGGACGTCCGAGTTGACGATACCCCATCCCTCTCCTTGCCAAATTGTGTCCGTTACTCAACTTATCCTCCCCTACCCCCTACACGAGGACATTTTTGAATGGTCCCTATTTTCGAAATTATGTTTGTTTTGAAATAATTTGACGATTATAAGTTGCCTCAATCTAATGCAACTGTAATACAGCTTAAACTGTAGGCCTATTTCGAAATGCACTTAAATATTGCGAAATATATCACCACAACGTGCATTTTCAAAATGACACCATGAAAAGTTGTCTCAATCTAAATGCAAATTTTCAAACGTACAGTATACACGTATATTCAAATAAATATAAAAATTGTACCCTATTTGAAAAATGACGTTTATTTCTGGAAATTGAATTTTTTTCTAATCTTAGGAAACGCGTTCATATTATTTCTAAAACTGTATAGCGATGATTGCGTATGATTAATTCGTAACCCGGCTATTCGGAAGTCTATCGTATTTTGACATCCGGAGTAAATGTACCTTGAATTGAATGTTATTGTATGGCGGTTGAGGTGGTCAAGACAAACGATGCCTTTTTTGTGGTTACCATAAAATACATCATGGGTCAATGGAAAAAGCTGGCTGCAGAAGAGGTCAGTGAACGCGTTGCAGCGAGAAGATGGAAGGCGTAAAGGTAAGTGACCCCCGAATAACCTCGGCAATACTTCTCGAAAAAAGATTTCCGAAAGTATCAATCTTTTTTTTAAGACAAAATACATCAACAAAAATCAACGCCCGAAGCGAACAAATATAGAAACGATCCTCCAAATTAAAGTAAATGACCAAACTGGGAAAATGCCAAATTGAACTCCCAGTTCAATTTAGCTTTTACGGATGACTCGAGATTTGAAAAACAACAAAAATAAAAAAAATAGCAAAAAAAGCATTTGAAGTAATGTGGAAACACAATAGGCGAATGCACCCCAGGCATTAAAGGTTAACTCTGAATTAAGGTACATGTATATTCAAATCACTTTTATGGCCCCTCCTCAAATTATAATTATTGTAATAATAATAAAGCTTATACAGTATATTGTTGTATGCCAAGGGATAAAGGTTTTAATATAAACACAACCAATCTGGTTTCATACAGTAAACGAACTGTGATAATTAAGAATACGATCCACTATACAGCGTATTAAGCGTATTGGATTTTTTTAAAATGTAGAATGGTTCGACTGATCCTATAGTATATTGACAATAAGTTGTTATTAAGTATATGTTGGAAATTTTAAGTTTTAGAGGCACAGGTTGCTCGACATTCGGAAAATTTGGAAATTTTTGCAAATCTGTACTCGGAAAAACGAAAATATTATGCTCTGAAAAGGTTGGGAATTTGGCAATGTTGTCCTCGTAATTTGTTGGAAATTTTGCTAATTTTTCCTCGGAAACTGTTGAAACTGTTGAAGATTTGTACTTAGGGAAAACGGGGAAAATGTTTTAATTTTATCCTCGAGAAAACGTGAAAAAATTTGTAAAGATGACCTCGGAAAAGGTTGAAAATTTTGAGAATTTATGCTCGAGAAAAATGAAAATTTGCAAATTTGTACTGGTAAAATTTGAAAGTTTGCAAATGGACTCTGAGCTTTTAAATTCTCTGATTTTTCAGGTTTTCCAGGAGTCGAGCTACCCCGTTTATTGACGTTTGCAATTTATAACACATATAGCGCTCAATTTCCACTTTACTTCGGGAACTGATTTCATTTGGTATTTTTTTACCGAGTGGACATCTCTTCTTTATATATACAAACCGAATTTCCTACTTACAAAAAAAAAAACATCGGTCAAATGTTTAAAAATGCAGAGAATTTACATTCTATGAAACACACTTTATAGGATGATACGAACAATAAAATTTGCATTCAACTATGCCAATGGCCATGCAGTTTGTTTATAAACTGGTCGAATTTAGATATCGATACAGTTAGAACCTACAACTGTATACGTGGCTAATACATGTATTTGAGTCTTTTTTTAATTATTACGTCATAAACTAGGCCAACGACGTGTACATTTTTCATTATTTCCTACTTTAACAACCGTATTCAACTTATGGACGTTTGAGTTACGTACAGGTTTTCTGGAAATGTGCATCGTTTTAGGGAGGTGGCCGTCGCAGCACGGCAATTGTCCGTAAAAAGCAACGGAAATGTAATACCGGTATTCCACCCAGATGGTTGAAAGACTTTTGTTCGTAACAATGGGATGCTCGAACATTTCGGGGTTCAATTCCCCCCGGAGCACATTTTTCTAATCGATCGGCTTCGTTTCGGTGAGACAATCGAGATATCGGGGCAATAAGCCGAACATGAACGTCAATAAACTCCGATAACTCTAACCGATAATTACCAAGATTTTTCCCCGGAGAGAATGACTGACTGCAGCGATGTCCGACCAAATTAAAGAGGTGAAAATGATGCGGTTGGGGGGTGGGGAGGGTCAACGAGGGCACGATTCTCACGCGTCCATTTGAATCGGGTGCCAATTACCTCACTTAGGAGACCCTAAGGACTCGAGAAGAAGGACACTTCGCTAGGAAAGGAAACCGCTATTAATGACAGTCAACAAAACGACCATGTACTACAACCACCAGTTAATTACGCATGTACGAAACCGCGAGAATACAACGAGAATACATTTTAATAATGCAAAATATATGCATTAAACGCGTAGCGATCGATATAAGTAGGCTACTTTTGAAGCCCATTTCTTTAAAACATTGATGAGATATGGCGTCGAGCTCTTTTTTGAAGGTTGTTCGAGTAACCTATTTCTACGCTAGTTTATGGCACTATACAAGTAGAAAGAAGTCATTATCGCGCGACCTCGGTGGCCCATGCATGTAGCGTAACATCGAAAGGGGGAAAAGCTGGAAGTCTTAGATCTAGGAGCATCTTCGATCAACGAGTCAGAAAGACAATGGAGGAAGAGGCTCTAGGTAATAATAAGGAAGGCTTAAATAGAAGCCGAGGAGCTTCGAGGATGTTGTTGGAGCAAATTGAGCATAGGAGGATGGCAAGTTTGCGCTCCGAGTGGCAAAACTGCGGCGCATCGATCGCCGTTTCTAAGGGGGTTTAATACCCCAGCATTTCCTTATTGGTATACTGCGGGTTAGACGAGCGAACCGACAAATGGAGCGGAAATGGCCAACGAAACACCGCCATCTTTATTTACTCCGTGCGTGCATTTAAAGAAGAAAAGAAAACCAAATTGCGTAACGTAAAGTCCATCTGATGCACGCTCAGATGGACAATCCAAATCTCCTTACGCATTTCGTACGCTCCACAAATTTCAAGCGCATTAAGGAAGCTCCGTCCATTTCAGAGATCAATATACATACTGGACGTAGTTTTAAAAAAAATGCAGTCATATTTCGAGAGAAGTACCGCAATACGAGCTACTGACTATTGTATAACATACGCCACATGCCATATCACAACCACTGTGCAAAAATTGCTCTACAAGCACGCAGGAGAGCAAATCTCATCCGCAAATGCAATGATGTGTTAATCCTTTGGTGGGCCTTTACAGTATATGCCCGCCCAATACCAGAATTTGCGAGCGAAGTGTGGAGCCCACATCTAAAGACGGACATTGCCAAATTAAAGAGTCCATCCAGAAAAAAAATTACCAAAAGGTTACCAGGTTTCCAAAATCTAACATACAGGGAACGACTAAGTAAATTAAACTCAGACAGTCTAGAAACCCGTAGAATCAAAATTGACCCCCGCAGCTGCTTTAAATAATACTGCTTTAATTTCACGTTCTTTAGTTCCCCCTTCCTATGTAAAAAACAAGACAATACCAATAATCTAAGAAGTCATCCTTAACAGTTACTCTGGTCCACTGCGAGGAAGAACTGTCGACATTTTTTTGTTCTTCGAGTCGGTAGGATTTGGAACAAACTGCCTGCAAGGACTGCTATGGCAACAACGCTGTCCGAGTTTAACCATCAGTTGAGGACACTTAACATTGATGATTACACTGGCCTGAGTTTTTTAAGCTTTTTTATGTATAACCTTTTGATAACTGTACAACTCTTGTTATTGCTCACTTTATGTAAATATATGTGTATTAACTGTACCCCTCCAGGATAGCTGTAAGTGGTACCGAGGTACTCATTCTATTCTTTTTCCTGATTTGGAATAAAATTATTATTATTGTTATTATTATGTTCCTGGTTTGAAGCACAATAATACCCAAGGTTGGTACCTCAATGGTTTATTCATGCAGTACATCGATGTTTCCCAAACTGTTTTGGTTCAACACTGCCTTCCCAATGTAAAGATGGGCGAGCTGAACTGCAGAGCCGATTCGAGTATTTCAAATTTTGATTGGAATCCTTTACTCGAGATTCACTGACTCGGAAATAATTGCTAAAAATCGGTATAGATGTAATTCGGCAACAAAACGTTTCGACACTCAAAAGCTCACCGGAAGTTCAGCTCACCCATCTACTTCTAGCGCTGCCCTCTTCCACTTTCCACTTTAGAACTCATTACAGTAATGCCCGATTCCCACTGGGCAGAATGAGCAGGGAAATAGAAATTCGTCTGCTCGAGCTGCTGCAGACTAGCTGATTGCGTTTTCCCACTGGGCAGTATTTCATCAGCGGAAAAAATAAAAGCGCTCTAGCCAATGCCGTGCAAAAGATAATTCAATTTTGAGTTTAGAAATTCAATTCGCTCCACATACAGCGTATAAAAATGGATGCTCCTATACATATAGAAGCAAGCCAAAAAAACGTAGAAATGAATTTTTTGAACAGCTAGCAGAGATTCGGCTGAGCTGTAGCGCCACCTGCCGAGGGCAGAATGCAACCGAGCAAAGTGCGCATGCGCCACACCTGAAAATGGCGGCCGGTTTCATCTTCCAGCATGAGGATGGCGCACCCCATGTCTGGGTTGGCTGTAAGTGTCTTAAAAACTTACAATGTTTTCAAATAAATTTGCAAAGAGGTAAGCTATAAACGGACAGTAATGCATGTGCGTAAACATTTTACAAACTTCAGCACTGTATGTTTTACTCGTCATCCGTTAAAAATAGCATACAACTTTTTTAAAACAAATATTTAAAATGCTATTTGGTGAGTTTGTGATCTGACCACGAAGTTGGAGAAGTGGTTTTATATTTACTTCATTTATTTAAATAAAGACGATAACGATTAAAGCAGCCAATGCTATTAGAAACAAATTTAGATTCAATATTTACCAATCACATATTACGTTAGTTTACATTAAGGATACAGGTGATTACACAACTGGTAAGTGCCTTAATGGACATGGATTGACTAAACATTGGCAGTAAACTGCAGTTAAAAAGTGGTGGTCAGTGACGTTGACCATCTTGTTTGGACAAGTTGTACCGATGATTTACCAAAATCATTTATCGCATTTATCGTCGTAACATGATGGTAATTCATTTCAAAAGCGATGATTACCTTTCATTCAACGCATCATTGCGTAATGAATCCGAATTTAATTCGCCTAATTGCCGAATGTAAATATTATCTAACTCAATACTCTATCAATGAACGAATCATCTCGTACGTTTCATCAAAGGATTGATAAGTCTCTGTTGCGGCGTTATCGAGGCCTGGTCCAGCTTCGCCACGTAAAGGGGAGTCCAAGGCCAAGGTACGCCGTGATCAGTGCACTCGGGCCCAGACTAGGGTCAATGCCTATTTGGATCTGCTGGACCCGGAGTTTCGTCGGTTGTCTGCTGCCAAACAAGATCGCCGGATTCTTTGGGGGCCATTCAAAAAGAACGTCCTCAAAATTTTCCAAAAATTGGGACTCCCCCCTACCCTCTTTCCGCATTGTGTCCGGTCAATCAGGACCCCTTCCCCTCCCGCCATTCGAACTTCCGAAACTTTAAAAAAATTGTATTCAGAAAATGTTGACTCTGAAAACGTACAGTTAATTTGTATACTGAAAAAATCAAGAATTTTTGCCAATTTGCCCTCAGAATCTGTTGAACATTTTCGCAAATTTCTCCTGTGAAACTTGAAAATTTTTCAAATCTGTAGTCGAAAACCGTTAAAATGTTGACGATTTGTACTCGGGAAAACTTGGCAAATTTGTCTTCGAGGAAACTTTTATTTTTTGCAAATTTGTCCTTGAGAAAACGTGGAAAAATTTGTAAAGATGACCTCGGAAAAGTTTGAAAATGTTGCTAGATTATGCTCAAGATAAATGAAAATTTTTCAAATCTGTACTGGGGAAATTTTAAAATTTGCAAATGGACCCTGAGATTTTAAGTTCTCTGACTTTTCCAGGACTGGAGGTACCCTGTTTACTGACTTTTGCAATTTATAACACATCACCTACGCGATATTGCGCTTAATTTCCCTTTTACATCGGGGTCTGATTTTATTTGGCATTTTTTTCATCAACTGGACGATCGAGTTAGTCATATTTCCCTCCCTCCCCCTTAACCCCTCCCCCTATACCCTACACGAAGATGTCCATTTTGATTGGCCCGTTTCGAAAGTCGTTTCGCTCCGATAGCAATAAATGCGCCCGAGGAATTTCGCTTCATTCGAGAGTAAACCAGAGTTTAGATTTATGATCTGAAATAAAAAGATGTATTAGGCTTATAATTGGCAAACTCGAAATCTGAAAAGCAGAGAAGTCACCATCGTTTCGAGTTGCAAAGAATGAAAAATTAAAATTGGGGTTACTTTTATAAATCGAGTATAAAGAACGTATAAAAGTAATAGTGTACAAGTAACACTAGAACAATTCATTAAAATGCTCGCAATCCTAATGAGATCCATAATAAACAGATGGCGTCGGTATAATCAACGATAATGTTATCGGCAATGAAGGCTGCAGATCTCGGTGCCTTTAAATAAACTCTTGCCAATGTTTAAAACAAATGCCATTCGTTTAATAGGACGAAAAAATGTGCATCTCGTTGCAACGAAACGACCTACAAATATACATACAGCATTGCTGAGAAAGAGGATGTGGTGAGTGAAGTAATAACATTTTCCCAGACGGAATACACGCGTGGATAAACACTGAAAGGTCGAATCTTGAGGGAAATAACTCACTAACTCTAGCAATTCGTAACATTTGTATAAACTACACGGTAAGAACTCTGCTTTTTTATATTCAAAGCAATGCTCTTAGACGAATCAAACCATCTTAAAACGTACGAAGAAATGACTACTGGTTGTGTAAAACATTACATTTAAGATACCAGCATCAGTATAATTCGATCATTACTTCGAGTACAGACAAACCCGGATAAGTAGAAACCCGATAAGTGAAAAAACCTGATAAATTCAAAACATTTCAAAGCTTTGAACTTTTTGAATACGTTTTCTACGTTATGAAAATATCTGACTACTTATATTGATGTTACAGCTCTTACAGCTCAATATACGTGTTTTTGTTATAAAACTTTAAGTTTATCAATAAATGCTCGTCTAAGAAATTAAGCTACGTTGTATTTGACTATTATGGGCAGAAACTGATCTAATTTTAGCGCATGACGTAAAAACCTGATTAGTGAAAACCCGGATAAATGGAAACATTTTCCATGTCGGGTCGATTTTCACTTAACAGGGTTAGACTGTAATGCATATTGCGAAAATTAATTCGACATGAGTTTTAGATAATCATGACCATCATTTATTAAATGCTGCTTAACGTCGTTTCGACTATTAGACCATCATCAGGAGCTATAACCGCGTAAATATAAAATGAGAAAACAATTAGGTAAACGTGGCAAAATACCTCAATTTTACGAAGGAAAACAATTTTGTAGTCACAATCATGCACTATTATTTGAAAATTAATTCACGTAGAAAATACAAAAATACACCCAACAATATTATTACCAAACCTAAAATTCGCCCTTTCTTTTAAAATTTACAAAAAAATTCTCTTAAAATTTATTTTTAACATTTTGTACCATTTTGTGTAACATTGTCTCACAACAGGCATCGGAGTCCAAATTTAAAGATCAAATCGAGATGTTTCGCGCGACTGCATAGGTATAAAGAAATAACATTTCCAGTCGCGTAAACCATTATGATTTCGTCTAAAAATAAAAAAAAATCGAGAAAAGTGATCGTGTTTTACGAAACAGGCTCACTAAAAATAAATTCAACAACAATTCGTTCATTGTAGCATTTCAAACTTTCGATATTTACCTCGTGTAATGACGATTCAATTACAGGAGAGTGCTCTCACGCGACACGCTCACTCCGAGCATCCTTTTAACGGATAAAACGCATCGTCACCCACAAGACACGACTGATTTAATCTCACGCCTACGAGAGACGTCCTTCAAATGCAAAGTTTTTCAGCGAAAGAAACCGAAGAAAGCTAGGCGTCTCTAAATTACCGTCCCGAGATCCCTTTACTCGAGAGGATCGCGTGTATTCCACAACTGTCACGGAGAGATCTAGCGCTTAACATCGTGGGACGAAACACGAAAGGTCACCTGGGCTACGAAATAACCAAAGATTTTATAATTCGTAAAAAATTCATATTCGATGACAATGGTGAGGACCCACAATTGTTTCAATACGCATTCGCTATTGGCTGCCCCTTAGCGTAGGCCGCCGTTGCATACTTGCGTGTATGCATTGTTTGCCGTCGCACAAGGTCTTGAGGGACTATTCAGTACACCTACTGTCGAACACTGATAAGTGGAAATCGACCCGGCATCGACTTTTTTCGACTTGAAGTTTTTGCGTGATACACTCACGTTAGATCTTTCTCTGCCTAGATTAGTCAAATACAGTGAGCCTATAATTTCTTAGATATTATAAGATTATTGATAAGAAACATAAACAAAGCTTTATGACGAATACATGTAGGCTACATTCAGTAGTAAGTAATAGCTATAGAAGAGGATAAACAGTAAATATGTACATGTTGATCAGTAGGAACATCAATAAAATAAGTTATAAATTTCCTTCAAGTTTTTGACCAACGTAATACTGAACAATGTACTTAAGATGATTTATAAAGTACAGTACCTCCGTTTAATATTGTAGAATGAAAGGTACGATTTTCTTCAATGCTGGTGCATCGCAATTCACGTACACTGCACCGCACTCCCTGCTGCCACATATTTTTATATAATGAAAAGCGGGAATTTCCCCTATCCCGCTGCAAGTAAATGCGCCGAACTGACTGCTGCCAAAGATTCATTATTTAGACGGCGAGGCGTGATTTTCACTGATCCGCTCTTAAATTTACACCAAAGCTACACACGGGGCTTGAAAATAATTGCCACATAGCCCGTTTTTGTTTCATTCAAGAGGTTTTCACTTATCGGGCTTTATATAACATAGAAAACGTATTCAAAAAGTTCGAGGCTTTGAATTGTTTTGCATTTATCAAGTTGTTTCACTTAACAGGTTTCCACTTATCCGGGTTCGACTGTACACAGTGGAACCTTGTTTAGAAGCATTTGAATTGCACGAATTTATGCTTTTAAAAAACCCATCTACAGTTCTCGTCCTGGGTCATGTACGAAAAATGCTAATTTATTCGTTCAATGCGAATTCCGAATTCGGATAATACAAACTTTCGACTAAATCGAATGAAAATTCTCCCGTTAAAAGTTGCGGCACATTTCCGATTGGTAACAGCTAGTGGGACGTGATTTTTCTCAGGCGTTTGTCGGACCTCCGATAATAGGAACTAAGGCTAAAATTTCAAACGAAAAAAAAAAATGCTGACGTCCCTCGAGGTTAGTTTTAACGAGGTTTGACCTACTGTACGCATACAGTGTACACGCAGTATATTTTGTCCATTTACATGGAAAGTCAAAAAGAAAAAAAAAACACCTGACAATAGCCCCGATGAAATTGTGGGTTAGATAAGGAAGTGAATTTTGGTGAAGGTAACGTCACAAGACGTGCGAGTCGTAAATTGGCGTGACCCCCGCAGCTAGCCATTGTGGAAAACCGCTCAAACCACAATCAGAGAAAGAGATACCAAAGAGCACAGCAATAAAACACCATCACGTGTTCGTGTTGTTAGCGCCGCACAATACTAACAGGATGACGAACAAGCAAAAGGCGCAACGTCGCTTTCGAGGACATCCCAAAGAAATGCCAATAAATTGTTTATTTATAAAGTGAAATTATCCGAATATACTTACTTATTTACGATCGAGGAAAGTCCGGTTTTCGTAATAACGAAAACTTTCCGATCTCGACCGAATCGAAAAGCAATTTACGAAGACTGGTAAGAATATTACGGACATAAAAAATGTAGACTTTTTATATTATTATATAGAGGACAAAAAAGGTTATATACTGCGGGTGATACAACTCACTGATGTCTCGCCCGGGTGATGGTATAATAATGGCTCAGGAATTTTATATCACGACAGCATTTATAAAAAGGAGAAAATAGCATTTTTTGTCTACGCTATTTTATGGGATGAAGTTTCTCTTCCATTGATCTTTACGAGGAGACACTGACTTAAAATAATAGGTTTTTGATAGGATGGGCGGAAAAGGCCATCCATCTTTCGTATCAAAAGCCACCCAGGGAAAGGGATATTACGAAGCGAGAACACACATACGACAAAATTGGAAAATTGAGGGGAAAACCTGCAATGTCAATTTACCGTGTTTGGACGAAAAGAGTTTGAGAAAAGTTGAGTTACTTCAAAATGTATTAAGTCGATCGAAATATAATCATAAACATCAGCAACGAAAATACGCTCGAACCTCGAGTGACATTTACAACTTTTCGTTTAAACCGTAGTTCGTATAATCAGAAGTCAAACAAATCATGAATTGAAAGCTTTATGAACTTAAGTTTTATCGAAGTTTTGATGAAATCCTAACCCACGTTTTTAAAAATAGAAAGGTGGTGCAATTTATTATCGGTGAATTTCCCGCTATAAAGGTTTTTTTTTAAACCTTCTTAAGTTCGTTTTAAGGTAACATAGCGCGAATGCTCCAAAAAGTCGACGAATCATTCATTTTAACCTAAAATATGTAAGACCCGAATTCGGCATTCGTCTTAAAACGAAAAAAAAATAAACAATAGTCGTCCACATCCACATCCAGAAATTCGTATAAAGCGAGTTCTTCTTAATGAAACTGCACTGCATCTACAGGATCTTTCAAAAGTAAAAGTCAATAATTTGAGGAGTTGTAGAGGGTACTAAACTGAAAATGTTAAGTGTAGAAACATAGGGGTGCCGACGTCATTTAAAAAAGTTAAGTTTTAATTTTGGAAATTTTTAATATGGGAGTAAACGGAAGTGCCCCTTGCGCATAGCTTTCCTTACAAACGTTAGTGCTATGCGCAAGACGCACCTCCGTTTACTCCCCATGTTAAAAATTTCTAAAATTAAAAAACATTCATAACTTTTAAACGACGTCGGCACCCCTAGGCTCCTATACTAAACATTTTCAGTTTAGTACCCTCCACAACCACTAAAATTACTAAAGATTACTTTTGAAACACCCTGCCCAGGTAGCATTTTTCGTCCTGATGACGTCCTGAATTGGTGCCCGTAACGTCGCAAATTTCGTCCCCGTTTCGTCC
>JAQGBX010001667.1:0-23667 GCA_034698745.1 Megaphyllum sjaelandicum | reverse complement strand
AATGTGGAAATTTTTCGCACATTTCTACTCGGAAAATGGGCCCTGAATCGCCGTGACTGCATTGAATTTCCCTGACTATTTAAAAATAAACCATTCTTCCCTGACTTTTCCAGGTCATTCTCAACTTCCCTGACTTTTACAGGTTTTCCAGGTCTGGGGGAACCCTGATGTATATACTAATGTCCAATTTCTAAAATTAGCATGACAGCTTTCAGAAAATTTTACGAATTTGTATTCGAAAAATGTCTAAGTTATGAAAATATGTAGGCTACCCTGAAAAGGTTGACAATTTTGAAAATTTCTAATCTGAAACCATATAATTTTACAAATCTTTACACGAAAACAGTTCAAAATTTGGCAAATTTTTCCTCGGAAACTATTGAATATTTTGAAAATTTATCCATTTGAAAATGTTAGCAAATTTGTGCTTTGAAATTTTTTAAAAGTTTGCAAATGGGCCCCGAGATATAACCACATATATTAATTTTGGATCGTGACAACACGTTGAATTTCCCTGACATTTTCAAAATAAGTCATTCTATTCTGACTTTTTCAGGTCTGG
This sequence comes from Megaphyllum sjaelandicum, assembly GCA_034698745.1. Taxonomy (NCBI): domain Eukaryota; kingdom Metazoa; phylum Arthropoda; class Diplopoda; order Julida; family Julidae; genus Megaphyllum; species Megaphyllum sjaelandicum. The sequence continues at coordinate 23,105 of JAQGBX010001667.1, read as the reverse complement.
GGGTACCCTGTCTTTTCAATGGCAGCATACCTTTTAGCAGAGAATCTGGCACTCCACAGAAGAAATCTATCCCAACATTTCGCACAGCTTGATAAAATACAGCTGGATCTAAGAAATCCCTGACTAATTCGGTCATCTGCCCAGCTTCCTTGTTACGCTCCCGTTGCGATTCAACTTGCTATGCAGGATAAACGGAAGGAAATATTGGGCAAAGAAAAACTGCAATTATTAACGTGCTTTTGGAAGACTAACACGAGGTCGAAGGTGCTAAATACCTGCTCAGGACATGGCTGAGATTTCCGTATACATATTCCGTGGCACAATCAAATTGAGGCAGGCACATGGAATGAATTGATCATGTAATAAGCGGGGAGAAAACAAAACAAGACTGTGACGCAGCACAAACAAACAAGTGAGTAAACATACTGTATACGAGTGCAAATGCAATCAACTTAGGTCAACTCGCTGCAGGTCATTCGATTCAAATGGGTTAATCAAATTTTGTCCAACATTCAATTGTTTCTTCAAAATTTGAAAATGCTTTCTTTTTATTATTCCTTATTTTTTGTTGTATTTGTTCAATAAAATTATTAAGTCGATCATAAATTACAATTTTGGCCAACGTAGGGATTCTGTAGTTACAATCTGATGAAAATTAAGTAAGTGCCTTAATTTCACGTACAAGGGAATTAAAGATGGACCTTTTAGGTCCTTACAAACGACTTCTACGACCAAATTTTTTTTGAAGCAAATTTGCAGTCGTAGAAGTCGTTTTCTTTAATATTTTTGTACCGACCACTTGAAAATGTCGAATTTGATTACATTAAACATAGCCTACTGTTTGTTTGAGATATAATTGCTGTAATGCATAAAACCAATTTTTTTTAAGACTGTAAAACAATGATATTAAAAATTGTGAAAATAATAAGTGCATTTCTGAGCAAAAAGAAAACTGCTTACACTGTTCAAGTTTAAATGTACAATATACCAAAGGTTATCATAAAGCATATATTGTTTCATGCTACATTAAGTTAGCAAATTACACAGGCAAGACTTTGAAACTGACACATACTGTACGTTCATGCACATTACACAGAATACAATCAATGCAATAACTCACAAATAAATAGCAACATGATGAGTATTATACGTGTACAATATCAAATTATTATGCAACCATTCAACAATACAAATTAAATGGAATGGCCGGTGCGGCTGTACAAAATAGTTGAAACATACTGTATATACATGTAGATCTCTTTGCCAAGTTACATCTTACCAGCTCTGTTTTTGCATTTCGGAAAACACTAGCTCCAGTAGTCAGGGTCCGTATTTGCGATTTCCAAGGAAAAACCTTCAACCCAGATGCCAACCACGACGACATGACTAAAATTAAAAAGAAATAGAGATAACACCAGCATGATCGATGAATAACTATATTACATAAAAAGCTCTTTTCACAATAATGCGTGTCCACAATTTGTCATGCAATGTATTCGTCACCATAGGTGACCAAAAATATTAATTTATCACCTAGCGCAACAGATTGCCTTAACCGAGTTGACTCTATAAGTTTCCGTGCTAGAAGACCTATGAAACTGGAGCATGACAATCGATAAATCCCCAAACAATTACTTGCAAATATACAAGTAATCATAATTAAATTAAGTACATCTCTGAAAACATTACATTATATACATGTTCATGTACAATGCAATAACCGGCTAAATTCATGCTACTAAAGCCAAATGTGGCACAATTTTCAAGCACATCAAGTCAACTCACCGTTTCAAATATTTCGTTTGGTTCGACTTCAAGGCAAAACGGTGGTTTTATACGCCTGTAAATTATTACATGCCTGATTCATTCAAGGAAATATAGCCACGTTTATTATTTCAGAAAGAAATTCAACACCGCATCGAGTATTTCGCTTCCCACATGGAGATTCAAGTATTATATGCATACGACACCTGCATCTGCATCTCCCCTGGCTTTGTTATCTGAAACAGCTGCCAGAAAAACGCCCAACTCCCACAACAGAAAATCAATAATCCCAACGAGCCAAGAGGACCAATCCAAAACCATCGTATTATTCAGCATAGATCCTGGCCTGATATGATAAAATTCAATATAATGCATGAGCCTAAATAGAAATAAGGACATTTGCAGTTTCATAAAACACGGCCCTGTTGTAAAACTTGAAAAAAAGAGGGGAATTTTGTTATTTTCTATATTAATGTTTCATGCACAAAACGAATGTGGAGCTAGCTATCATTGATTAAAAATGATTTACACGTATAAAAGGTTGAGAATATATAGTAAGATTTATACTGCATTGATTCAAGTAGGTTAGTATTACAAAGGAAAACAAATGGAGATTGTGGCGATGGGTTGGAAACTCATCATCCTGGTATTCTTCTAGGACAGAAACAGCGCTGGACTGGAATAAAACTTGTACCCTCCAAGAAGTCATTGTAAAAACAAAAGTGGTAGCCAGCACTTTCGGAGTGAAATGTATGCAGAAATGAAGTAACAATCAGAAAATGCCAACTATTGAACCACCTTTCAGAACTTGACAATGCAGCACATGTAGAATACCGTTCCACAATAGACGCATACGCCATCAATCATTTCATATACACCCCAAGTGATAGGGCATTTTAGTATAAGAATACAAATGGAATAAAATTCAACACTTACACCAGTGAAGAAAAGTCTTTGATAAGCGATTTTTATGGACTTGTCATGTTAATAAAAAACCTAACCTTTTTTGATTTTCTCGAACAATTAAATTCAAACCTTTTTCTGGTGTAATAAAAATACTTTCATATTTTGGACCTGCTAATGCAAATCTATCGCTCTGCCAGAAACTGCATAATGACAATGTCATATGTAATAGTACATTACATATCTACCGTACCATACATATTTAATACATAGCCTACAGTCTGTGAGTTGATCACTGTTTAACGTAATTATTTTAATTGTTTTCAGGGAGTTAATTGTAAACTGTGTACCAAGATATCATTATTGAAAATTGCAGCAATCTTTTAGAATTAAATAAGACTTTCAAGTTTTCCCAGCATACCATCTGCATCAAGGAGATTTTACGTTTGGCCCAAGGTGTTACTTCGATAAATTATACTTCACTTCCATGAGATTTTTTTTGTAACCTGGAGCAAATTATGCTCCAGGTTACAAAAAAATTTGATGAAATGGTTGTTATCAGTACCTAATTTATCAGTTACCTAATAATCAGCTGGCAATCTCAGTTTATCATTTATGGCATAAATGCTTTAAAACAAATGTTATGCAGCACATTCTAGCATTTTACTTATTACTATTTTCCATTTTAAGTTGTGTCCGACTTTCGAAGACTTCATTTGCTAACTCCCTACATTGGATGTGACAGCAAATGCAGTTTATCGGTGAAGGGTTCGCAGGGCAGTTCGTCATTTATTTCCCCCAACAATCCCCATTTACTGGGCTTTGGGACGGGCAACATTATTGAAATACTTCACTCCACGTGGCAGAAAAAGAACTTAAACAAGGAAGAGGATGTGATGGGAAAGGAATGTTGGGGGCATTGCGGTAAGTCTTAAAAAATGTCTACGAGGATAGACGACCCAGGAACCAAACCTGGGTCTACCGATTGCTAGGCGAGAATGCTAACCACGCAGCCAACTAGCTCGATATATTGAATTAAGTAAACAGTCGACCTAAACAGATGCAAACTCAGGCAAGCCTGACTAACTTGAAACTGGAATTATGCAACAATTTCCACTTACATGTATTCATTGTCTATATCAGGTATGCTTTACCTTCATAGCAAGTCTTTGAGGGTGTTTTGCTAGAGCTTCAGACCAAACAATTCATAAGAAACAAGCTGCCTTGACGGTTGCTATATACAAAAATGCTTTAATTAAATCAGGATTCAGATTCAGGTGAAATAACGGCGCACAAAAATACTGATGAAAGATGAAAAAACTCCATTTCTGGGACATCATTTCTTTTAAATAACTACCTTTCGTATACACAAGATATCAATTAATCCGAAACCTCCATAATTTAATGATTTTATATTTCCAGTGGATAGAAAAGAGTCCGTCATGTTAGCGCTCGCGCTGTTCTTCGTGTTGTTCCCACTCGCGTTTGCAATAATACTTTCTTGTTGTAAAACTGTTCTGTAGCACTTTTATATTTTGTCCTGTTTTTGCATTTTACAAACAGTTTTGAGTTGTTATTAATGATTTTCAATTTATATTTTTAGCACTGTAAAAATGAGTCTTTGGTATTGTTGATCTTTGTTATACTTTACATAGGTGGTGGATGCCCTACGTAACCAATCATTCCATGATTTTCTGGTGCCGGTGGCATGTGATCGAGATTCGTTTGACCGCTACGAAGTATTTGTCCAGCTGCCGAACAGTGTGCCCGCGGACCAGGTTCTGGTGTGTACGTGAACGTGAGCCCAGTAGCATAAATAACCCCATCACTTCTAACCAAGGATACTGGAACCTATAGCAAAACACATACATGCAATTTAATGTAATAAGGTGAACTATCCACTAGCCCAGTGTAGCTTTCTGTTTTTGTTGTTGAGAAGATAAGAAATATTTTGGAATAAAATATCAATTGGAAGAACGGACAAAAGCATCACAGATCAGATTGGAAAAAATCGAAAAAATGAAATTTGAGTCGGTCAATATCTTGAGCGAACTTAAGCACTTGATGCTGGTGGTGGCAACACGGGCCATAGAGCGCCCACACGGGAACAGGCCTACCTGTCCCCATAGACAAAACACTTAAGCACTTGAAAAGTGGTGCTAACATACTCCCGACCAGTCAAGGGAATTTATTATACAAGCAAATAAGGCTTATTGAAAACGGAAACAAAACTAAATTACAGCATTACAGACTAAAAATGCAACGTTTTTGATTTCAGTCTAAAACAATAAAAACTACTGAGTTTCTGCAATAAACTATGGAGCCCACTTGATAAATAGAAATAAATTTGTCCACACTAATTAAAAACTATTTTTTAAAAAGTTGGTATTGTACAACCAAATCGTTTCCCAATAAACTCATTCAGACTGCAAATGTTCAGATCATCGTATACTCCCAGGACACTTAATATTTTAAATGTAGAGAGGTTATTACTCACTTCCGTAGGCTGCCGCACGTACTGCCATCCTCCTCTGAAGGCAGATATATCGGGAACCACGCACAGCATACTCTCCTGACACCTATACATGGTTTCTGCTTCAACCTCGCCGAACCAAACCCGTAGGCTGGGAGTGAAGTTCTCGCCGGTAAGTTCCAACATGGCAACATCGCCACCCCCATTTAACTGAAAAGAAAAACATTAAGGATTTGAAAATATTGTTTCAACTACTTTTCAGTGAAACACTAAATAAACAATTTTACATACATGTAAACTTTGTACAACAGGTACAGGCGTTACAGGAGTTCTCACAGGGCCCATTCCTTCATAAAACTTATACTCTGCCTTGTCCGTACTGATAATGGTCCAAGAAGCACCATCGTTTATCATTTCTTTGTTGGGTTCCTTGGGGCAAGGCGTGGCTTGAAACTGAATAATCCGTTCCTGAGAAAGACAGAGATACATCCTCTCTGTATCTTTCATGTAAAATGCACATTTGTGCAGTTGAGATACCGGGTCATCTGCATCCAATAAAGCTGTTTGTTTGTCCACTTTACGGATCACCTGAAATAACAAAAAGAAGAATCTTTAAATGTCGATTATGTAATTCGCATTTTGCATTGTAATCAAATGAAATACTAACAGAATAAAAAATTTAAATAAAAAATGCGGTATATATTTTATATTAAAACTACTTGACATATTCATACGTTCAGATTTTACCAGGATACGAGTAAACAAGGCATGATTCGACAGCACAACCAAAATGAAAACTGGAAAAAAACCTTCGCGTACCAATCTCGGCAAAGCCATTTCGGTGACGGAACAAACAAGTTTCACTGTAGATCCATAATGAATGTAACCGTCCCTGACGGTAAATTCTTCCGATTCTGATTCATTGTCATCTACTGCAAAACAGAAATGTACAATTAATAGAGTTAAAAAATCAAAATCCACACGGTAGACACAAGAAAACCAACTTGATATATCTCGGTAATTAAAATTGGAACTTTTGGATGCAACAAACAACATGACAGGCATTTGCATTAGTTATGCATAATAACAAGCTTAGATGTTGAATTTTAAATGAGCCAACTCTGCTTGCTGAGCTTGAAAGTGTTTAGGTATTAGGTGAAATGGACAAATTTGCTTTACGTAGGTCACTCAAAATTCTAAATGGTTAGCAATAATATAATAAAAACAAAATACTTACACAAATGGATGGTGAATGCACCCCACTGTGTGGAACTAGCATGAAAATTTCCATTTTCAACATGTAAGTAGCGTGTGCTCACAGTTTGTGAACGCAAGCGATTAAAGAGGGCAACTTTGGTTCCTGAAGCAATGCATACTGAAAATGCAATATGGCATAAGAAACAAAATTCCGAATCAAAAAGATTAACTTGGATGATTAGCTATGTCCTTACGGTCTGCATTTTTCAGAGACTGCTTCTTTTTGGAGGGTTTTGATATAACCTTTATCCGCTTGCTATGGAAAACACCGATATCCTCGCCATTTCCATAAAACATTTTTACCGAAAGCATGAAATGTTTCCGTTTATCGGAATCTGATATGTACAGTGTTTTTGCAGCGCAATAACTCTGTCAAGAATAAAGTAAAAATATGTCAAGATATGATTTTATAATAAAGATGAGATTTTCTGGGAGATTCTGCCAAATTTGTTTTGGGCAAGATCACACGAATCACTAAATTGACAAATACTTGGTGTCACTAATAATGGGAGTTAGCACAATTTCATTATGATTAACAGAGCCAAAACATTAATATCTGCATGATGAAAAAGTATAGTTATGAAAAAAAAAATGCCTGAATATTTTCAACTATAGCATCTTCTCTACTTCTACAATAAACATTGCAGTCTTGTTAGATTACGAAATTCTGCAAATGCTTACCTTCCCATTCAAATCCAGCTGCTGCATGTCTTGGTCAGAGTTTCCAATGCCAATAAAGGCACACAATTGGGCACTCTGCTCACTTTCACCATCACGAAGCATTTGCTCTCTTTTCTGTCTCCAGCCATCGCCAAATAAATAAATACATGGTGGAGGGCAGAAAAACCTTGAAAGAGTTCAACAACGATTCATTCAGATAACCATATGACATATATTGTAAATGTATAATTAATAAAGTGGATGCTTCATCAACTACCTTTTTTCATTGCCATAGGATTTCTGGGCGACTTTTGCATGGAAGATGACTAAGACTTGGTCTCCGTGCTCAACCAAGTACCTCTTCATCGCTTCCCTAGTTGACACAATAGAACAATTGCACATTAAAATCAGAAAAATGAAACACCTATCCATATATTGTAAAATATAATTTTTCTTAATAAATTTCATCATGTAATAAATGGCCAAGAATAAGCGAGAAGATTATTCATTTGAACCTCGTTAGTGGAAACTCTTTGGTAATATTTAAAATTAATGGTATTCCCCTTACTAAAAATTTAGAAAAAATAATTCAAATCCCCTCCCTGTTAACACCCTACATTGTTCAATTCAACTCAGTACCCTACTGTGAATGCCAAGAAAAAGTATCTTACCGTGTAAGCCTTTGATCAGAATGGCTAGAATAAAAAATATTTGGGTGTTAAATTAGTTTTAATTTTAATATCCATTCTTTTCCATAACATCCAGTTAATTGCCAGCGTTTATAACTTTATAATTAGTAGTTCAATGCTTTAATGAATACCTTGGGTGATGCATTTGTTGACCAAGAGCTTCGTTTGGGTGCAAATGCTTCCAAGGATAACTGAAAAATAGATTAAAGCAAGAATTTGACCATTTGAACCTGAAACCCTAATGGTTGCTAAAAAATTTCTTGCGAAAATTTATTCTAACGATAAAAACGATTAATAACATATTTTGTTTTCAGGGTTGCCCATGTCTGAACGGATAATAATAATATATGTTTGGACAAGTAAAATATTATTCCGCATTCATATGATGTCCAACAAAAAAAATGAATGCCTTACCCATGTCTGACATTTTCCAAAGGAACAGGCGGTGAAGGAGTAGGTATGGGACTGGGCGGAGTTTGAATAGGCGGTGCCATTGTGGCTATGCTTATAGGAGTAGACACGGGTATCCCAACCAGATGATGATGAGGATGGTGGTGGTGGTGATGATGGTGGTGATGTGGATGGTTATGCTCGACGCTACCTTTGTCAGGTGGTGTCAGAGAACCAGGGATCATCTGAGAGCCATCTGTTAAAAATATTTGTAGAATTCAGAAAACGGAATGAAACAAATTGCATAACCTTTAGCATTATACCACACGAGAAAGCTGCCACCTAATTAATTTGTCGTTATAATTAAGAATATGCAACCTAAGCCGCCAAGCCATTCAAATAAAAATCCCAATATGTATAGATTCCTGCTATCAACATTGAATCCCAAATTTCCAATAAAAGCAATTACATTTTAACACAATGATCAGAAATTTGATTTGTATTCCTTTAAAAACTAGTTATTTTCATCAATGAGAAGAGCAAGTGCAATTATTAACTGAAAACGAAAAATGAATTTTGCCAAAAAGTACAGTTCAACTTCAGTTGATTTCTGAAGAGCAACTTAATGCAACTTAGGAAAAATCTCACAAGCTGCAACAGCTGATATTTCTAAGAAAATACCACCCTAATTACTGGAGCCTACATGTACTATTATTTGTCAACCAAACCAGCCAAACTGAATATCCACGTGCCTGTCCTTAGCTTGAATGCAAGCAATAGGAACATTTTCATCCAACTAGAGATGAAATCTGAAAGAGTCAGTCCATTTTCTCAAAAGAAGAAATGCATCTTTCATATAAGAAACGTGAAAATTCAACAACAAAAACTAATAAAAAATAATCACCTTGACAAATGCAAAAAAAGACCGACCGACCCCATGCCACCAAAGCGTCACCATACATGCAAGCTATTCCAAATAATTCCGTAAGATATAAAGACTGGCTTATGAATATTGGTAAATGTAGTAAGATTTTATAATTACAAAGAGTAAATGCTAGAACGGAGGTTTAGATTCTGACCTGCCAGGTGAGCGCTAATGTTGCCATAGGGGGGTGGCCAAGGAAGCTCTGCTGCAAAATTTAAATAACTTGTTATAACAAAAACAAATAAAAAACGACAGGTAAATATCATGCAATTCAACTAAAAATACCAATAAAATATTTTCCAAGCTGTATCTGATAGAACAATGACATGTATACAAATTCATTGTAGCTGAACAAACACCTGAAAACTTTACTGCTCTGTACTTGTACCAGATACAGTATATATACAGAACATATTTGGTGCAACTGATGTGAAACTAAAGCTAATAAGCACAAATTAAAGCAACGACTTCAAAATTACTCTCTAAGAGAAAACGACAAAAGTGAATTTTATCTAAAATTAAGCAAATCAAAACTTACTTATAAGTTATGTAATAAAGATAATTAACACCATAAAGTAAATTAGTCCTAGCAAGCACTGCCAAATTCTAATATTGGTAAACTGGGAAATAACTGCATCCCTACATGCCAATATGCACTATTTTTTAATGCATATCATTGCAACTCAGGGTCCAGTTTGATAGGAGATCATGCAATTAAATCCCATAATGATTTCGAGGATGACATGTTACCAAAATTTGAACAAATTTCAAATTTATGAGACTGCAATCAACAGTTTGGCGCCATATCTTGTAGTCAGAAATTCACAGAAATGACTTGAGACAAGCTCGCAGGTTCAAACAAAGTTCGTTGTTTTGAGGCCACGACAATTTTTGGGAGTTCAAACAATAACTCGTGCATTTAATTCTATTCTGACAAGCAGGTCGCTAAGAATGCAGTTTTAGGAAAGAAAACATATCCGACAAACAAAAACATCCACTGGTTATGATGGCCATCCTCAACAAATAAACAGCAAACTACTTCACAACTTTGTCAATACAGCGATACCGTTACAGAATGATCTGGGGAAAAAAAGATCAAAATTGGTTTCCGCTCAACCCGTGTGGGCCTGCAAAGGTTCCCACCTATCATCTCTTGGTTCGACATGACTACTGTCAAGGAAAGGTTCCCATGCGATGAGAATTACACCACCGGTCACAATATGGCGAATCCTTAACCAAAGTCTGTTTTCACCCGGAAAGAATATGCAGCCTGCGCCCACAGTTCCATGCAGTGCAGTGGTAGCAAGCAGAATCGCATGAAGATTACAAACCATATAACAGAGAAGGGTTGCTTACCGATAGGTCCAGATGTGTAAGTGGTAGCCAAGGAAGAAGCATTAATGACAGTAACAGGAAGAAGAGGTGGTGGAGGAGGAGCCAAATGGATGCCAGGGTCCAAAAAGGATGGGGAGAGTTCCTCAAATGGTGGTGAGAATTCGGACTGCGGATGTGTCATGGCGCCAGAAGATGATAATGCGAATCATGGAAACTGTGGGGAAATCTAGCGACCGGAATCACGTTCGGTGCGGTAAATGGTGCTACCGTTCAAAAGCAACATATATTGGCAAAGAAGATCCGGAGCCGCGGCTGCCGATGGCAGTGTCATGGCGTACGCGGAAAGACTCGAAGCCACGCGGAAAGCAAAAGAAACATGGCCTCGGTGTTAAATCCAGAAAAAAGGAGAACAAAATGGCAAGCTGCTAGTGTTAGTGCCGCACTTCAGGAAACCAACGGTGAGCGCCGATATTCAGGAGGCGCACTTTGACTGTATCCAGCAATCCAACAAGGCAGGAGAGTTAGCCATTGCTTTTCCTACTGACTCTTCTCGCTCTATTATGTTGCCATTTGCATTGAGCATACCAGCCCAGAGAGAAAGAAAACGGATAGAAAGAGGGTGCGCACACTATCTTGATTTTGTTTGCCATTAATTATCTTCCCACACCTGTGGAGATCCGAATTTTCCCACGCCTGTACATCCTCGCAGTTTTATCCGCAGTACAGGGCCTGTGACTCATTCAATCCCTTGCACCTGTTGTTTTCCCAGCCCCGAACTCGGAATAGGAAAAATCCATTGGAACCTGATAACTTATTAATATGTAAACTCAGCCAATGCAATTCTGCAAAAACAGGCAATCAATTTTTTCTTTCGCAATTAATACACCGAGAATCTCGTATCGTAAGGCGATAATTAAGAAATCCGTTTGCAAGTGAAATTTTAAACAACAAAATAAGAATTTACAGCAACAGACCGAGACGAGCAAGTAATATCATATAATTATTAGTAGCATTTCAATAAAAAAATATCTAGCACTTATCTAAAGCGTTAGCATGAGTATGGGATATAATAAGACATTTGAAATGCTTATGTTGACTATTTTAAACCATATATCGACCTAAGCGAAACGCTTTCCACAAAAAGTGCCTCTTTTTACAAGTCGTAAGTTATGCAGCCAACAGATAATAGCCATTGCCCAATTTGTTAACGATTTTCACAATCTAAATGCTGTCCTCAAATAGCTGTTATATTGATCAAAACTTTGAGAATCGTAACTATTCTTATTGACAAAATCAAAAAAGAAACTATCATCAAATAGATTTATAGAGCAGTAAAACAATAATAAGAACAGTTAGAAAAATTATTTAAAAATTATTCAAATTTGCTCCATATTATTTCCTGGTGAATAATGGGTCAACAAGCGTCAAGCCGAGTTATCTAGAACACAGAGAATATTCTAATAGTGGGAACAAATGGTGTATTAGAAAGTCAACCTGTACTCGTCTCCGTTTAAAAGTGGAATGCACCTCGTGAGAAAAAAGCCCGATGGGCAACAGCTGATGTAGAGATCCTCCACTTTGAAATTCAATAAAACCAAATAAACTGGATGAAAATGATGAAGGGACTAAGGAGAAAAGGAACATGGAGTGTGCTACACTTACGATAAAAATATAAGAGTGCTGGGAGTTAGCAGCTGGCTTCAAATTTCCAAAACATTGCATTTACAAAGACGCCGTTTTATATGGATAGGATTTAAAAGAATCTCTGAAACACTGCAGCTTCTTTTCACGTGGCAGCAAATTATGTTGTTCATTTCATGATTGAAAGAGATTACCGAAAATCCGCTCTTCCGTACCACTTGCGCACATATTTCCTTACCTTGGTGGTCTGGAATGTTGACGTTGAGGCCGTTATGTGGCTTATAGCCAGGGGGTGGACGATCACGAAGATGCAACGGACCTTCACCAGAGCGATGTGGACTGGATAAGTCCACTGGATTATTCTCACTATTGTAGCGTTGGATGTGCCCGTTTGGATGCAAGTGTGCACTGCCACCCAATGGTGACTGGCTCAATTCGGACATGCTAGGAGTTGCAGGACCTGGCGTGCCCTGAAACAACGAAAAACATGCCCGACATGGTTATTAATATGCAAGCACATTCATAAATAACTGGTTAACGGATTTAACAGTATTATACACAAACGTGGAAGTTGCCACATCATTGTAAATAAAAATCACCGATATTGTCTTTAGTTATTCTAGCATAACATTAATAGTTGTTTTAGCAATGAATCAATGCAGGATTAATTCATATTGGAAGTCGCGTTTCAAATAATTGCTAAACCTATAGCTAGGTTCTTGCAAACTACAGTATAAAATTATGACAAAATAAAAATATAAAATAATGGGATTGTAGGATCAAAGAAGATTATGCATGCCAGGCATGAATGCCATGGTCAGTCATTGGAAATCTATAGTTAGACTTGTCCGAAAGGTGCCAGTAAATTTTCATTTAAAACATTTGTTGGCAGCATTAAAACATTCTTTAAATTGCACTGATATTTTGTTTGTCAAATGACAACAACAAAATTTTTGATTATTGTAGCCCTTGATATGGGCACAAGGATGCCTCGTCTAGTCGTCTAATGTGACCTCAGCAACTAAAGAACCCCAATTCAGTATTTTAAAACATTGCATAGGTTATATAGATGCGTCTCCAGTAAGAACGGAGCTCAGGTAATCAGATACTAAACATTTTTAAGCAATAAATAAGCAATATGATGAGTAATAATAATAAGATGAGATAAATCGCATATTACCACAAGATCTTTATCAGGGGTTTTATCTGTTATGGGACATTTATGGCATACGAATACCGGTAGTAGCATCTCATTTTTGCAGGCTTCATTATTTATTACTATGCATCTACTTGAAGAAGGAGAAGTAAAAAAGGCAAGACGATAGCGCTTGACACAAATTTTGTCACCGCAATACTTGACACATTTTTCTTGGAAATGAAAGCCTTTTATTATTTCGAGCCTTCCATTTATGACTTAGATTTTTTAATGGTAAGCCTACTGCTATACAACATCGGACTGTTTGTTGGATGGGCATTTAACGATGGTCGAGGCGAAAATTGTCATTAATGTGGGGAAAACTGCTGAAAATAAACGCATACCTGCATATAATAATTGGAGGCATTGTCACAATGTGGTGAGGAGGCAGCTGACGGAGTGTTAGAAGGAACTGGATTTTGAGGATGAGCTTGTGGATAAGGCGGTAAGCCAGTTGCCCAGGCGTTGGCTTCCCTCTCGTAACTGCTATCGCCCAATGAGCATCCGTAATCACCCTGAAATGCAAAATTCGAGCATGATATAAGCATTCATGGAAGACAAATGCAATCGAAAACTTGTTAACAATTCAGTACATGCATGTAACGTAAAGGACACAAATGACAATCAAATACAGCGAACGTTTCACTATCACTGATTGTTTCGTATGTTTTCCATCCGCAGAAAATGGTACGTTTTCTTTTACAAAGTTGACCTAAAGTAATGAAAAATATCTCAAGCGCATTGACAACTTTGTCAATGGGCTTGAGATATTTTTCGTAACTTAAGGTTTACTTTGTATTGTTGTAAAAACTACAAGTTAATTTAAGTTGCGTTCTGGCCGCCCTCGAGACTACCGGCCCAGCTTCACAGACATGACAATTATGCCAACGACGAACAATGTTGCAGAGTTTTCTTGGCACGAATGCAAAAATTGCAGTCTTGGTTTATTTCAAGAATTACAAATTTGCAATTATGCAACTAAGCAGCTAATGCCTTTTTTTTTGTCCTAAAACGCGCAGGCAGACCTCCGAGAATCTTCTAACCAATAGCTGGATTAAAAGAGTTAACCATGCGGTGGAACCCCAATTAATAAGCAGTCTTAAAAGGTGTATGTCCCACCCCCAATCGTTGGTTTTTCTCACCAGGAGCACTGAAGCAGCAATAATTACATTGTATTCTGTTGGTGAACGACGTTCTCACGTTCGTTCGGCTCTGGGAATAGAGTTACTTCCCCATCGACACGGGACGTCCCACAAACTCCTGTTTCTAGCAGCTTTTGCAGCCTTCGAGCCCCAACACAGTCGCTCGTCTTGCTGAACTCTTTGCTTCCAATTCCATTTTGTTCACTTTCTTAAGCATTGCAGGTTATGAAATCCCCGTCTATGGAAACAGAGCAAAGCAGAGGCAAGGATTTCTTTTTTTTTTTTTGCGTGGGAGATTATGCTTACTAACTCAACCTTCACGACAATTGTGTTTCCCATACGCCCCCCGCACCAACCCACTTCTTCACCCTACCTCCATCCATCTGCATCATTCTATAACTATTTGGCAGCATACGTCTTTTCATGGTTTAATTCACCATTATTTCTATTCCGCAGCGATGATTAACGACCATTTCAACTTGGATATGCTAATTAAGGCCAACACTTTAGTAGCCTGAAACAAATCATTTTTCTCAATTTATTTGTAATCATTATCATCTCCATTCAGTGCAGGGGAAAAATGATAATGGACATGGCGTTATCAGCTTCGGGTGAAATTCGAGCACCTCTTGAGTTCTCGAAAATCAACTACTGGAATTTACGGCCAATTAAAGTAATGAGAGAAGAGCATGCACATGCCCTCAAATAGCGCATTCTTCCAGCGCCATCAAAAATCACCTTTTCTGGTGAAACTCGATCAACAAAATCTTCGGAAAACATACTCCTGCACAAACCTAATATATTCGCGAATGATATACTGTATATTGTAAAAATACTAATAAGATTGAAATAAGCCTGTATATAATTTAATTCAGCAATTTTGTTATTCATACATTTGCGGTAAATTTAAGGTTCATATAAAGAGCATTACAATAATCTGCATAGGACCTTAACACTGCATGCGATTCCTGGAAAGCATAAAAAATCGATGAACCGAATTCCAATGTCATTTAAAGTTTATGCAGTTATTATTTATGGCCCAATTGCAAATGTATGAATAACAAATGAAAGAAAAAAAAATTGGAAGATGAAGCTACATAAATAAATATTCATGTAATACAAGATTAGTTTTTCGCCTTTAATTATATATGGAAAAAAAGCAGTAAACAGGTATAGGATTTAGCTCTGCCTTAACAATTGTTGTTTCGTCAAAAAGTTGGCCTAAAGCACATTGCATTCATGAACTTATACATGGAGGGTCAAATTTTACATTGCCCTCAAGCTGAAAGGTTATGTTCGATTTCAGCGTTTAGACTTCTGGCTAGCTGATTAAGCATTTCAATCCCGCCACGCATTCCGTTTGAATCAAAAGGCTCGGAAGAACAAGAGCTAGTAGAGGTCCTATTCAAACTATTGCCAGGATTTTAAATTTCATGCACGGGAACACGCACACCTGTAGCTCGATCGTACACGACTTTCCGCAGAGTTTTGTCCACGATTTCACACCAAATCTGTCCTTTTATTTCCTTTCTTGGCCGTAATACAAATCAAGAAACGCTCAACACTCAGCATAAAAAAAACTGGTTGCACGCTTTGATTTCGATGCAATTTGTCTCACACGGTTGTCATCGGGGGAAATTAAATGTAAAGTTAGTCAAGTGAAGAATATTATGCAGCAAAGATAGGCTTACGCATGCTGGAACGTCTTTAGACTATAGCAGTTCAAATGCATCAGCATTAAAAAATACAATTAAAATAAATTTCATGCGCACATAAATGTGCAATAACTCAATTAACCAAAGCATGAATTGAACAAAAAGTTTTTCTAGTCGGCTCAAAGAAAGCTCTTCGCCTTTTTTTTCTCCTAAATTGTCGAGCACCGGTCTTCAGGTTTTAGTAAAAATGGCCACTCCACGTGTTATTCATACATCAGGTCCTTCAAATTCTCTTTGGAACTCTTGTTTGATGGAAGTACTGGAGAGGTGCCCATATACGTATACAATAACTCACAAAATTCCAAGATGTAAGGCATCAGTATTTGAAGTGTTTTTCCGAATGTCAAGATCCCTCTTGACAAAACAGTGCATAGAAAGTTGTTTCCCGATTAATCAACTATACATAGTGTTTAGTAAACAGGTTGCACACTTAATATAACCTGGAAACCAAAAACAATCCAGATTCTGGCATGTCCGACCATACCAACGACTAAGTTTCAAACGATGGCTACTTAATACATTGGTTTGATTTTATCGCCATTTCTGCGTAAAGCAGACAGTTTCCACCAGTTACACACTTGTTACCGGTTCGCAGAAGGGAATTTGTCTAGTAAAGCACATAAAATGTGTAAGGTTAAAAAAGCGCACGTTCGTTCGTGGGAATGTAATGTAAAATCAGGTTTACGATGGCATAAAAATGATGAAAAAACCCAAACGCTTGATACGAGCAGTTGGTGTTTCAATTTCGTGCAATTTATTGCCAACTGCACCAGCAAAAACGCATTACGCCGCGCCTCTGCCTGACATCAATGGCAAATTCAAAGAGAATATTTCAAGAACGAGATTCAAGTTAGGAGAAACACGCAACAGAACTTCGTAGATATGAGACGCAATTAGAAAAATTCATTATCCTAATGGATTCATAAATACGGTTTAGTAGCTCGAAATTAATGACGAAGAAAACAAAAAAAACTGGAATTTTCACGGGCTTTTCCACCCATTCCGTCAAAGAGGTTAAGCCTCGTGAGAATTCACCTTGACCCGAATCAACCGTTAGGTCTTCGAAGAACAAAAAAATGTTCGTTTATCTGGAAAAAAATATATACCGCAGGGTCAGAGCCTGAGGTTCCTTCCCTGCACTACCCTGGTGGTGGAGTTGTGGAGCTAAAGGGCTGGCCATCAGTCGGCTACCAACAGATCCTGCACAGCAGCATCAAAAGAGGGGGTTGACCTCGTCCCTGCTGGGGTCGTGGGAAAGCTCCGCAGGATGCTGCCCGAGGATGAAGTGGTTTAGTGCGAGCCGAAGTGGCTGCACACAAAACCAAAATGACAATTAAAAAATTGAGGAAGCTGACGTAAGGTGGGTGGAAATGACGGAAAGGAGACTCCAGCAAGTTTATCTGCCATTCAGTCAAATCAACGGTCGTTTGACCTTTGCCCACTTTACTCAATCGTATAGTGCCTACAATGGCGCTTGATAATCGATTACCATCATATACACAAGTGCACTGCATGCTCTGCGGAGTTTAACTCAGAAAACAATACTTGCATATCAACAAGTATGGTATAAATCACTAATTCGGTCAACGTCCCAAGTTTATAACGGCATTTAGAAAGAAAGCAAGCAATTATTGGCACATAAGAAGAAAAAAAAGTCATAGGCATATTATAGAACTTTTTCAAGAGAAAGGGTAAGAACACAACAAAACTTCTAGGAAAGAATGTTACTTTTTTACCACTAGCGCCAACCAGCGGGCAAACAATTGGTAATTTAAATGCATTACCAATTTTTGCCCGCTGGTTGGCGCTGGTGGTAAAAAAGTAACATTCTTTCCTAGAAGTTTTGTTGTGTTCTTACCCTATCACATGTTTACTTATAATGGTTATTTAAATGTTTAACTGAGGAAATTTAGGTCAACCATAAATCAGGGTATATCCTGGAATGTGGTATCCAGTATCAAAAATTCTTGAGTGACTCATCGATTCAACCACGTGAAAATTGACCCAAAAATTTTTGTTTTTCATATACAGTATACATAGGCCTGCCAAGACGACAAAACGAGTGATCGACATACAAGTTATAATTCGCTGAAGATTTCTTCATTATTCAAGGTAAGTGGAATGATGGAATCTATTATATACGAATTTATCAGAATTTCGCGAAATTTTAATGGCAATTTAACGTTTAATACAATAATGTCAAAATAAATCCGCAGGCTCCACTTTTTAATGGGGAATCCATAAAGCCACCCATGTCGTGGAACTGCCAGCATGTAGGCCTACATGTAATTATCCGAAGCACATGCATTTGTTATACTAAAACCTTTAAAATAGTAAGATTTTAAAGAAGTTGGTATTTACTTGTCGGCTTGTTGGTAAATTTACTTTTAAGAAACAAGTTTCTGTGACTTTACTGTAACGTTCTCGAAAAAAATCGATACCAGATGACAGAAAATAAGAAAATATAACCTAACATCATTTTGAAATGTAATTTAATAAATAAAAAGACCTACTGTTTATATTTTAAGATAATGATAAAATATTTAAAACTGCGATTAATTTACTTATAAGCAAAATATTATTTGCATTTTTTGTTTTCATTTATCATGGTATGGATATACTATACAAATGCATCAATTTAAATCTGTTTTTCAGTATATAAAAACATGGATCTTAACTAGACATCAGCACATGGGGCGTCTCACTTGAAACAATTACTTTGACTAAAGTAACTCAACAACTTGTGGAGAATACCATATCGGATCCATATTTCGCGACCGAGCCGATGACCGTTAATTGCTTCAAGGGCCACCGAAAACGCTCAAAAACTAAAGCTGCCCTTGATTTTAATAACTAAGATCCAACAAATGGTCCGACCTATCACGGCGGATGAGACGCTAACCTTCTATCGTGACAATTGTTCTAGAAATCCTCCCATTTTGACAGCACTTGGAACTGTGGAGGCTGCATGAGATCACTGCAAGGGCTTGGATGAACTGCAGTGATCGAGAGCCGAATTCTCTGTTTGATGTGGCATGCTGCAGTTGTTTCGAAGATGAAATTTTTCTTCATGGCAAACAAAATTCATACAACGAACAGAACTTGTATTTTCAACGTACTGACTACGAATTTCCTATAATATCGAACTTCTGGTACAATGTTTACAAGGGTCAATTCGTCCAAAAAATCACTAAAAAAGACCTTAGCGATGCGCAGTGCAAAACAGGATTTATGCTTGCATTGACATGGAAAGAGCCGCTTGCCATGAAGTATTCCTTAGATAGAACATTCCTGATAAAACACTTCTTACTTGATATTTCACAACTATTTCAACACCGTGACATTGAGGCCAGCAACATTATACCCGATGCCGATATATGCGCTAAGATTCTTCGACTTGCTGAATGTGTTGAACATGTTGAACTTAAGAAAATGCTATCTGTAATCATGCTCAACTTACTGCTCCGATGGCCCTATCAACACCTCTTTCTTGAAGCAGCCCAGACACTGACAGCAAACCTTGATGCGCAAGAATTAGTGCAAATCGTGACAAGGATTGCCGAGAAGAAATCACAAGGTTACGAGGACAGTGACTATACTAGTCTCATCACCGGCTTCTGCGGAATTTTGAAACATGGGGGCAGAAAAAAATTGTAAATAAAAATTATATATTATCAAATTTTTCAAAATTATCTAAAAAAATCGTGCAAAGAAAACGACCAAACCCCTTCTTTTTACCAAGCTTCGTTTAACCCTTTGTACACATTTTTGTCAAAAACGTGAAAAGTCGATTTAGGAACCCATTGTTTTCCAACTTTAAAAATGTATTGACGTTTTCTACATATTTCTATATTTCACATTTTTTTGGAAAATGTTTCGAAATTACGAACCTTCGAAAAATGCAAAAGTTAACGAAATTAAGTTTTGATATAAAGCAATATATTCAACAAAATAGTTTCATAAATGAAAAAGAAATAAGGTAAAGAAACACGAGAAATTCTGTAATACTCTTTGAAAAGCCCTCGGGCTAATATCCTCTGAAAGCGCTTTCGTAATCTAAGCAAAATGTTTAAAGTTATAGCGTTTTAACTGAATGAGTTCGGAACAAATACAGGGGTCCCTATAAAATCAACAGTTGAAATTGCTCGTAGTTTGTGTATTTTTTGTCAAAAGTATTTGTGATTTACGCGTTTTTTATTATACTTTTATATATGCAGCATAATTAAAAACCTGGATCAAAAGAAAATTTCGGAAATGTTGGGAGGACTGTTTGTTTAGTTGTAATTTTTATGCAAAAAATTGATCTCCTTCGAATGCATTATAGGTAGTATACATCTAAACTATAATTCTGACATCCAGATTCTCGCATTTAAAATTAAAAACAACTGTTTTTTATGTTTTAAACGACAAAATGTGCCCGTTTCTAATGACCCATTTTCTGGTAGGTGTGAATCGCAATTCTTATTTCCCGAAACATATGTGAGCATCTCGCGATCTGTAATGGTTATCATATGTTACTGTTAGTATCGGACGTTATTAATAAAACATGTTTTGCGTGAAAGATAATAATTTTTCCAGTCTAATAAGTGGCGTTTTTGTGCATCTTTCATACTACATCTTGCACTACAAGTAGTCTTCCAACACGGCAAAAATTTCGTTTTGCACTTAATTGCAGACGACAGCCATGCTGCTGTTAGTCAAGTTCAAACGATTTTTAAACTTAGGGGCCATCCAGAAATGATGTCACGCGATTTTTAAGTTTTTCAGACTCCCCGGCCACCCCCTACCCTTACAGAAAAGTTTTCCATCAAAGTGGTGGTAAACTCTTATGAAACTCTTCGAAACGACTAGTTCGTCCTTAGTTGAACCTTTCTTAACCATGAGTGAAATCGGCAAACTCATGGGCACTCATGGTTTCTGCAAACTGCGGGTTTTTGGATGGTGTCGAAGTCATTGAAAACTGCTTGTTTTTTTTAAGGAAACTGCCATTTCCTGCCTTACTCTGAGTAAACTAAATGAGAAATGCATGATATTTTTCGTTAAGTTTGCTCAGAGTTTACTTCATTTCCATCAGTTGTGATACTCATGGTAAACTACACGAGAAATGCTGATTTACTTTCGTGTAGTTTGCTTAGAGTTTTTTTACATTGCCATCACTTGTTAAATTCAAAGTAAACTACACAATAAATGCTGGTTTATTTTCGTTTAGCTTACTCTGATTTAGCTCTGATGTTAAGAAAGTAGCTAACTTAAGGTCAGAACATGGTTTCGTTTTCAGAGTATCGGAAATGTGCAACTGATGGTGTACTGGCCTTATTCTCATAGTGAAATTGTTTAAAGTTGTCCATGACTTTGCTATGTTTGAGATGATAAATTTTTTCTTATTTATGTCAGGTATTAACATATAATTCGCTTTGTAGATGTCCTGTGCGGTGTTGAATATATAAGCAACAGTTTGAAAATGAAATCCAGCATCAGAAATTAACAGTCAGTCATACCAAATTATGGCGAAACCAAAATCACAAGTCCCCACAGCAGCACGATGGATGCAATAGGGTCAATTTTGTCATTAAGTTGTCTTAACCTCTTTCCTCCCCTCTTCTCCCTCCCGTGACATTGACACTATGTCTGCCTTCCATCGGTACACTATCAAAACAAATAAGCGTCTGAATGGTAGTTCATCCACACTCAAAAACCTCAAGCACTGATTGCACTCTATACATGCAGTGAACCTGTTGGCTTTTAAGTATCGGTTTTGGTGGCATACATGTCCTGTACATGTCTTTAGATTGCGTATTTCGTGACGTCACATGATGGGTTTCTCTCTGCGATTGTATTAAGCTTTGAGACAATATGGGTATTTTTTAATAAATTTCATAAGATTTTTCGAGTAAAATATTGGGCTTTTTCAAATTTTATCTGCAGCTGCTAAAAACAACGTTGATCTAGTCTTAATTGTTTTGCTGTTAAGTACTGCTTTCGTACCACAACCACATCGTACTTGGGAGTTTTGCTCCAAACATTCTCCAAAGTAACTGGGACCAGGTCTAGTCAGGAACCTTGAAACAATCAGGGAAATTCAACGTAGTCATGCTGTTGCGAACAAAAACTAATGCCTCAGGGTCTATTTTCAAAGTAGAAATTTGAAAAATTTTCCATGTTTTCTGAGCAGAAATTTGCAAAAATTTCCATGTTTTCCGAATACAACATTGCAAACTTTTCCAGGTTTTCAGAGTACAAATTGCGAAATTGTCCACCTGTTAAAATGTTAAAAATGTTAAATGTTAAAAAAAAAATTGAATCAAATTTTGTTTCATTTTTTAAATATTTTATGTGAATTTTCAAAATTGTCAACAGTAAATTTTGCAAAATATTTTCCTGTGTTTTTCTGGTAAAGTCAGGGAAGTTGAAACTGAAATTTCTGGGAAAATCCTGCTGGAGATTGTAAGCTTGTCTCTCATGAATCGTGAACTAAATTTTAAAATTTAACCCTTTTCATCCTTCATTTTGCTATTTGATATGTTTTTTCGTGTATTATAAGATACAGAATTGAATTTAAGAATCGAAACTTTCACGCTGCATGCCGATCGACCCATATTTAATAACATCGATTAAAGATAGTTTTCATTGAAATCGCACGTTGGTCGCTCTGCAGCCTGGTGCACCTGACATGTCTTCGGCGTGGGAAGCGAAATTTCCAGATCAAGTTTAACTATAGCCGTAACATGTTATGGCCTAATAAAGCCTCATTATAAGGATGAGGCTCATAGTGTACGTGTTTTAAATGTTTTTTAAGCTTGACTCAAGTGCGATGAGTACGTTTCTCTTTTGTCTCTTTTCCATTGTAAGGATAATCTTAAAACATTACCAGCAATTGTGTATGGTTGTGGTAATTACTCCTCAATTATTCCAATTTATTAAAATGTCGCAACGAATTTAATTTCTGATCAGAGAGGATTGATACTGATTTGATTTTGAGGATTTGATTCTGAATAGTGTCGTTTTCATCTTTAGCA
>JAQGBX010001666.1:0-23667 GCA_034698745.1 Megaphyllum sjaelandicum | reverse complement strand
TCAAATGGTGATGAACTATTTGACTTGTTGAAGACTGAATGGGAGAATATCCCCCAGGAGAGAATCAACAATTTGGCGGCTTCCATCCCACATTGGACCAAGCAGTTATTGCTGCCAAGGGGTACAGCACAAAGAATTAACATTTAGTTTGATCATTTGTATACATTTCAATAATCAAATGTTAAATTTTGGCACTGTTACAAAGTTTTGTATAAATTATGCTATCTTTTTGTCAACAGGAATGATGATAAAATGATTTGGTTTTGCATTCTTCAATTCTTTGGGTCAAAATGTAGTAGTTTCTAGTTTTATCTAGAACTGCTTTCAAACACTCTTATGAAATTTGATGTATATGCAGGCATTTTGAAGAAAATGGGAAACATACATTTTATGCAATCGTTTTGGCCACTACTGTAATCTGAAAGTATCGCTCCATGTGTGCAGCAGCAGGAATTGGCTACAGGTGAAATATTTTTCCTGGAATTTTTCGCAATTTATTTGCGGATATAATTTTCCTCGTGTGTGACGGCTGTTATGAACAGCACTAGTATAATTCCGAGGTAGCATTGCAACAATTTTTGGGGAAAAATCTTAGAAACTTTCAAGTTGGATTTTTAATAGTCTTTAAGTATAGGCAAAAAAACAGGAAATTTATCTCGAGCAATATTTTCATTTCATTTCAGAATGTAAAGAAAATGCATTTGATATTAACTTCTTATATACTGTAGTTTCTTTTGCACTTGTCCATCAAACGTTAAAATTCTAAGATGGCAGCTTAAAGTACAGAGGCTACATAATCAGTCCAGACAATGTCATTTAGAACAGATGGTGTAGTTTGGGGGACGGTTACCGGACATTGGCACTGCCAATAGGAATTTTGTATTATGATAATCTGTTCTGCCTGAAGCACTTGCTACCAAAATGTTGAGTTGTTTGGCTTTTTTCTTGCTCCCAAACGCTATATCTCAGGTTATATGGGTTAGCGTAACGGCAATTCCGTGCCGGCAGTTACATAAGCTAACCCACATTAAAAACGTGAATCATTTTCACATAAACCGAGAAATCTAGGTTGAATATCGATTCGTGTGGCCGACCTACAATTTTCTAGTCTTTCACTAAAAGCGCTTCGACTCCAAAGTAAAAATAAAAGATGGAAAAATCTTAGATATTTCTTTAGAAAGTGCATTCTAGAGAGTCAAATTCGAATTGTGTGATTGCATCAATAAGATCTAAAGTTCCATCAAAGTTTGCATGAAATTCTGCACCAAATATATATGTGAACAAGGTGCTGCAACTTATGTGAACAATAACGGTGTAACTTTATTTTTCATATTGTCCAAAATTCGAACTTAAGGTAGCTGAGAATTCAAAAATTCATTAGTTTTAGACGAAATTTGGAAATGAGTTAGTACTATCATAAATTCGTGCTACCAAATTTATGAATGGGAAGGAATTGCAATTTTTGTCGGGGAATGTTCGTGCAAAGTTTGTGCAAATTTCGTTTTAACTTAAAGTAGCACGAATGCTTACTATCGCAAAATCCCTTCGTTTTAGCCAAAATCTTGAAATATCCGAATTCCAAATTCTTCTTAAAAGAAGAAATTACGATCATTCGTCCATACCCTGGACGAATCAAATAATGACTGGAAATGAATTCGTACTATCAGAAATTCGTATTAACCGAGGACTTTATAATATGGTTCCTTGGTTACTTCTTCCAGTGAAATCTTTGGATGAAACAATTCGCTTAATTGTCACAAGAAAATGTAACCAAAAACATTGGACAATTGAAATTTTTAGATTGGAAGATTTCTCCCAAAAAATTAGCTAATCCAATGATTTCAGTTAGAATCACTAATCTAACAACGCTTTTCAAAGATATTTTAAATATTAATTAATGCAAATTTATAAAATAATTCACTTTTGGTTATTAAAATAATTGTTATTGGAATTTTAATTACTTGAGACGTATTGAGCACGTACTTTGTAAACGTGGCCCTGACATTGACAGCTAGATTACACACTATAATACTTGTAGATCCCGTTTCCAGTTATATTAAAACAAAAAATAGAATCCTGAAATAGAACCCCGTTTCCTTGAAACTACCCTGTACTCAAATTTCCAGAATCAAATAAAAACCCACGTGCGTAATTTTAAACTGTACTTTTGACTGACTTTTAGGCCGTGTAATTGTACAATTATTTTAAAAACTCCCGTGTACTCTAGATTTTCAGCACACAAAAAAAAACTTAAGTCTGTTCATGTTAGTTTAATATTCAAACTGTTTCGCTAAATTTCTGGAAATGTCAAAACCAAAGAAAACTTTCTAGGAAAACTTTGCATAATAACGGTGCAATGTTTCTGACATTCATTATCTGTGGATTCAAAAGCTGTATAGTTTACCCAACCCCCCCCCCCCCATTTTTTTTTTTTTTTTATTTTTTTTTTTTTTTTAGAAATTGAGTGAGAAAGCATTCCCGATGTTAAGGATCTGTTTATCACACCATAAGAACTGGTTATTCTTGTGAAATTTCTCAGCAGTACTATCATTATATCCAATTTAAAACATTGTTTTTTGGACCAGTATTTCAAAAGTTAGTGGATGTCTGCAAGGGGGTAGGGGGTTTGATTATGACCGCACACATCCACATTGAAAAGAAATGCATATAAAATTTACATTGCAACGCATTTTAAAATGCATTTTTATTAAAAAAAATGTATTTAAAAATGTATTTGAATAACGAAAATGTACTTTTAAATGCATTTTAATAACGAAAATGTACTTTTAAATGCATTTTAATAACAAAAATGTACATTGAAATGAGTTCTAACGAAAATGCATTGTAAAATGAATTTAAAATAACGAAAACTCATATTAAAATGAATTTTAGCAAGGAAAACGCATTGCAATAGGAATTTTAGTAAGGAAAACTTATTTTAAAATGAATTATAAAACGAAAGTGCATTTTCGTTTCATGTAATGCAATTCAAAATACATATTCGTTATTAAAATAAATTGTAATAACGAAAATGCATTTTGAAATTAATTTTAATTACGAAAATGCATTTTGAAATTAATTATAATAACAAAAATGCATTTTGAAATTAATTTTAATAACGAAAATGTATTGTAAAATGAATTTTAATAAATAAAATGCATTTTAAAATGAATTCTTATTACGAAAATGCATTTTGAAATTAATTTTAATAACGAAAATGTATTTTAAAATAGATTTTAACAACGAAGATGCATTGTAAAATGAATTTTAATAACGAAGATGCATTGTAAAACGAATTTTAATAACGAAGATGCATTGTAAAATTTGCATTGCATTATATGTATTATCAATCTGTAATATTTTAAATGCACTTTTCAATGTGATCACAACCGGACTGGGAGTAGGAGAGGACCAATTTTTAAGGAATTTTTAGAATTTTGTTTTTGAATGGAGTGTACTGAATGGCCGAAAACCGGAAATATTATTAGTTTGTTATTGATACGTCAGTGCATCATGTTGTGCACATTTGTTAGTTTCACATCTCTCCACCCTCTCGCACCATGAAGAGGTCGAGTTTTGCTGCTAGGCTTCACCTTTTCATCACAGATCAGCATTACAACTGAATGACGCTTAGCGTCTAGAAATGAAGCCAAATCAACGAAGAAGCCTAACCGGTGCATATAAATCGCTTCGGGCACAATCAGTTCAGCTCAATATTTGACAAAACTGCGGTCCTTCATAATTGGTAATTGGTTTTCTTCCCACCTTTGAATCTGAGCAAAAAAACGCACCTCTTTCGTTCAGGGTTTCGCCCACTTTTATCAATGTCCGTGGCCCAATATCTGCAAAGTTACACCAGTTCACCGCAAAACTGGAAATAAATCTGGCAACTGCAGCCTTGAAAATTGATCGTCGATATTATTTAATTTCCCCTTATCACAGCCCTTTAAGTCGCTTCCATGGATAGTGAACGTCATAAACGCCTAATTAGGCCTAAGAGCAATGGCGGTTCCCCGCCGTATAATGAATGGTGTGTAAATCATCGCAGCAGTAATCTGTTTTGATACCAAAAAATGTATCCCTCTGGCCGCCAATTAAATCGTTTAAACGTATTGAACTCTGCGTGGCCACAAAAAAAGTCGAGGGAGGAGGTCCACCCAGGTGTTCCCACGCGGGATCCTGCATTAATTTTCATTCATTTATTGCTTTTGTTGTTTTATAGAACTGCCATAAACATCGTACTTAGAGCTCCTACAGGCACAACCACTGCAGATTGCTGCTTGATCAACTTTTTCCAATGGCCTCTGGCTTCTAATTGGAGCCCTCCAATGGCTGCATGGCCATGGGTCAGAGGTCGGGGCAAATCGCCCCAGAAATCATTTTGCCGTTTTAATGCCTGCTGCCTGTCTTGGTTCCATCACCATAAATCATTCCAATGAACGGCAGATGGCAGGTTCATTGCGAAATCTTTGTTGCTGTATGGTTATTGGGGCTGGCCGTGGGAGTCGTGAAGTCATGATTGCCAATGTTGAATCAAGCATGTAATGTACTTACCAAACAGTCTCTCCAAATCGTCCAGTCTGGCTGGAATGTGTTTTAAAATTGACACACCTGAAGTGTCTCAGATAGACAACTTTTCAGTCTTGACTTAGACTTGTTTGGCAGGATATGGTATACATTGCAATATAGTTAAGGCATAACATAATTGTCAGACCTGCCAAATGCCAAAATGTATGTTGGCATATCTTTCGCCCATAGTGACATACAGTAGTCTCTGATTTGATGTCAATTGGTGTGACCAGATGTATTGATGTATTTGGGTAACTCAAACATGTGCTGGGACCCTAGCAGTTGTGGCAGTAGCTAAGTGGTAGCCAATAGGAATGCCTGTAGGTGCGTTTGCATCTAGGTCACAACAAATCAGTCATTCCTATTGGCTACCACTTAGCTACTGCCACAACTGCTGGCGTCCCAGCACTTGTTTGAGTTCCCCTACTGTTTAAACTTTTTCTAACTTTCTATCTCATGGGCCATTTAGAAACTGCATGCATCTAAATTAACATGTTGTGCCTTCAGTTTTTTACAGTATACAGTTTAGTTGTCTTGGACAGGTATGGTGGGTGGGATAGAGTACATTACAATATATTGTCTATGACATAACATGTTGTCTGATCTGTCAAGAATGTGGAATGACCATTTGTCGTACATTATTAGCCCTTAGTCTATGGACTGCAAAACTGATAAGCAAACTGCACATGCATTTATTTTTAAATAAAGTCATACTGAACGCAATAATATGGACAGTAAGTATGTCAATATGCTGTACCACTGTTACAGTTAAAATATGTTAAAAATTAATCAATTGGTTTTATAGCTAGTTAGAATAACCAAGCATTCTTTACTGTGACATTTCTAAAGTATGTTGAAGATTTATCTGAATTTTCAAATTCACATACTGTACATGTACATTAGATTTTTTTATCACATTTTAAATACTGTTTGATTGGAAAGTTTCAATTTCTTAGTCAATTTAAAGCACGTATTTACCGAGTTATTTCTGTAACATTTTCATTAATTCATTTACGTACAAAATACAATGAAATCAATCTATAATAGGCTCGAAATAAAAATATTCACTTCATTTTATTAAATTTAGAAAACCATAAACATTGCATGTCAATCAATTCTATTCCTACGTTTTTTATTTTAGCTCACAATTGCTGAAATAAAACTCATGATATAAAATTCATGTATGCATAAAATATGGTCCCTGTAGGGCTAATTAATTTTAATTTAGCATTCGTCAGTAAAAAAATAGAAAAATTCTCGGCTTTACTTTCTCACAACTTGATATCATGCTGTTGAAACCAAAAGGGGATTAATTTTAATTAGGCTAATTATTTATAAGTTTTGATATGTGAAACACTGGCCAGAAATCGAAAGTATAGGAAAAAAACTGGAATCAAATTATATACCAGTGCTATTTTTTTTCTCTTTTCCATCCCATTTAATTAGATGTTGCTACTCAGTAAAAAATTTTCGCACATAAATATAATGGCACGATTTTTTTATTCATTACATGTACTGCTAAGAATTTCTTTAGAACTTCAAATGATACAAAAACAATAATAATGCAATGGTAGACATGGGTACAAGATCCATTTATTCTTGATATTTATTTCCATGCCCAATGTGGAATTTTCCTCATAATTTCGCCACCCATGGGATTTTTTTTTTGTGGTAGTTTTCACCTTGTCAAGGGCTAATGCCTTGGGGCATCAAAACTTTCTCAGAAACCGTTTTCCGAATTGAGCATCATGCGATTTTATTCGGAATAGTTTCTTGTCATGAATCTGTAGGAAACCTTCGACCTTGAGCGAATGGTTTCATCAGATATTGAATTAGGAAACGTGGTTTTATCAAATTGCTCAGAATCTTGCGTCAATGCATCCGCATTATTAGTAGCTTTCACATTGTCAAAATACAATTGTACAAACGGGGTGCTCAGGCGGAGGCTTTGCGAATCGCACTTTTGCAGCCAAGCCATGAACTCTATAGGAAAGTCGGCTGGTGTTCAAAAAGAATGCATTAATTGGTTGAAAAACAGTTATAACTTTGAGTGTGTAATTTTTAAACCAATTAGCTTATCGATTTCGCACACGTGTTTTGACGGCTGCTAAAGTGCGATTCTCGAAGCCTCACTCTGAGTACCCCCATATATTGTGGTGAATATATGGCTACAATCCGATACTCGCCATGCTATAATTTTTTTGAACATACTGTATATTATGGAACAATATTGACAAATATGAAAAACAGATGCAAAAAACGGCATGGTTCCCCCAGAAATTTTATTTTTAACTTCCCTGACTTCTCCAGGTTTTTTAAAAAAAATTCCGTGACCAAATGACAATGTCAAAAGTTGACATATTTTGCAAAATCGACACAAGAAAATATTTTTGCAAAATTTTCTAATGGCAAATGTTGAAAATTAACATAGAAAAAATAAAAAATATAAAAATAATTTGAATGAAAACATTTTGAAAATTTGACAATTTTGTATTTGGAGAATGCAGACAGTTTTGCAAATTTGCACTCGAAAAATGTTGGAAATTTTAATTGGGGAAAACGTGAGAATTTTACAACTTGTCCTCGGAAATAGTGGGAAATTTATCCAATTTGTACGCGGGGAACGTGGAAAATTTTGCAAATTTGTACTCGAAAAATGTGGAAAAATTTGCAAATTTGTACTCGAAAAATGTGGAAAATTTTGCAAATTTGTACTCGAAAAATGTGGAAAATTTTGCAAATTTTTACTCGAAAACTGTGGAAAATTTTGCAAATTTTTACTCGAAAACTGTGGAAAATTTTGCAAATTTGTACTCGAAAAATATGGAAAATTTTTCAAATTTGTACTCGAAAAATATGCAAAATTTTGCTAATTTCTACTCGGAAAATGAGCCCTGAGTTAATCATGTAGAAGTAGGCCTACTGTATAAATTCTGGATCGTAACAACAAGACTGTATAGGCCTACTTCGAATTTCCCCGATTTTTTTCAAAATAAGCCATTCTTCCCTGACTTCTCCCTGATTCTTCCAGACATTTTCAAGTTCCCTGACTTTTCCGAGTTCTCCATGTCTGGGGTTACCCTGAACGTGGTAGCAACGTTTTACCATTTTTTTAAAAAACAAAGACAAATTGTCCATGGCTTAGTGTTGGCATATTATTGATTTTTATCATTATTGGTATCATCATTACATGCACGTGTATACAGGTGGGCCTTGACAATGGACATCAACGTATAAATGAGCGTAATGCAAAACGCCGATTTGGTTATTTATAATCCAATTCCAGAGCTTGCAGTCACGTTATATTACGCAGTCCCAATGATGTCACTGCACACGTGCTTTGAATAGTGTTGGTTTGAATTTGCTTTTGTTCCACCACGTTTGCATGGAAACGCTATCAGACGTCAAACGTGGCGTCACGCAATCGTTGTTAATTCGTAACATCAAATGATATCCTCCATAAAAAGCTTCAATATAATTACATGATGTATTAATTTCAAATTTTCAATAACAAGGTGGCGTTGCGCACGATCGGCATATCCGGTATCGTGTATCTGATGAATTAAGAGCAAGCTTGTGTACAGCGGGTCTAAAAAACTACTATTTTACAGTAAAAAAAAATTGCAGTTTGTAAATTAGGATTTGTGAATGACATGTCCCAAGTTGCTTTTACCCACATTTTTTTTTTTCAAAGAGAGCAACGTCCGGTGATGTCCGAGGAATGTTACTGACAGGAAATTGACAGATTATAGGCTTGGTTGACCAATCTGTCAGACTTTGAAGGTCGCAAGCATATTGATCAAAGAAGTGATCAATCCACCATTTAATTTAACAATGTTGATCGTATACAGCCATAAAATCCAAAATACCTTATCTATCTGACACACTTTGATGGTCGCTAGCATATTGATCAAAGATGTGATCAATCCGCCATTTTAATTTAACAGTCTTGATCGTATACAGCCATAAAATCCAAAATACCTTATCTACACGTGTGGTACATGTATGTCAGAAAAAACACGTTGATCTGTTACTTCTGGGATGGACTTCCGGGATTTTTCCATGTACAGACTATGAGGAGGAGGAGGAGGAGGGGTGGTGTTGGCACATTTTGGAAAGTTTGGAAATGTAGCTATGGAAAACTTTGGAGTAGATTAGAGATGGTCAGGATAGATATTGCATGCCCTTTAAATGAGCCAAATAATCAAAATATCACTTAGGTTCAATGTGCGAACGGTTAATTTACACGACTACGTGTACTGTATATTGTAGTTCATGGCCACCATATTGAGCATCTCGATGATGATCCTAATTCGTATATATTATATTATAAAAAATATGCAAATTTAAAGCCAATTTTAGGGTCCATTCTTTTTAAATTGCTCTATTGACGACATCCATATATTAGGTGTACTCAAATGTACTCAGAATTTTTTTAAATCATACTTTGTTAACAGGTTAGTCATACAGGTATGTGTGCAAAATCGACATTTTAACTAGGTAAAAAAAAAAAGCAACAGGGTTCCCCCAGAAACTTCATTTTCAACTTTCCTGACTTTTCCAGGTTTTGCAAAAAAATTACCTGACCAATGACAATGTCAACAATTGACATATTTTGCAAATTCGATGCAGGTACATATTTTCCAAAAAAAATTTTTAGACAATTTCACAATTTTGTATTTGGAAAATTTTGAAAATTTGTCCTCGTAAAACGTGGAAAATTTTATAAATTTCTACTTGGAAAATGGGCTTTGAGCTATATAACCATGTAGGTTTACTTTAAGATCGCAACAACATGACCACGTTGGATTTCCCTGATTTTTTTAAAAAAATAAGCCATTCTTCCCTGACTTTTCCAGGCTTTCTAGGTCTGGGGTACCCTGATCAAATGTTATCACTGTTTTTAAACCAATTTATTTCCTTTCGAACACGTGACTAGACGACTGCCAAAGTAAGATTCGTAAAGCTTTCCGAGTACCTTAAATCATTGGTAACAATTTCCTGATAACGAATTTATAAATTTTCTACCTACACGTATGCAGGCGTAGCCAAATTTTCCGGCAACAGTATCATGACTAACTTCCGGGGGATGTGTCAACATTTGTTGAGAAGGAGTGTTATGAAGAATAATGCCTTTGAAAGTGACCTTGGAATCTATTTAGGTCAGACAAAAGATGACCCCAGATATCTAGATCCCCTGCAGTCTTTCAGACATCCATTACCAATTCCCGCGACACAATAATACGGAAAATTCCATCAATTTAAGGTTTGTTTTTAGTCTTAAGTCTTAAGTAGTTTTTAAGTATTTGTTTTTAACGAATCAATTTCTGCGAATTTTACGGCGTTTGAAATTCTTTGAACTCACCCTTGAAAATAACTGGAAAAAAAATATGAAACGCAAATATTTTCCAAACGATTTTCCAAAACCAGGCATTGAAACTTGTTCAGCATCTTTGTTGAAACTTTGGTTTTGTGACAGTATTTGGCACTTTTGACAGTTGTGGAATCAGTGTGCGAAACCTTGATCGGTATAAAAACTGCGATAAGCTCGAGTAGGCCTACTTTTTTTAAACCAGCTAGCGTATCGATTTTGCCCACGTGACAAACCTTCTGTTTGAGTACCCCTAATCGCTTAACTAATCTTCCTATTCACGAATACCGGTATGCCATCATGACATCACGTGGCCAGATCCGTGAGCTGCACATAATCCACTGGCTCAAGTATCCATATAGGAAGAAATGCTGATGGAGATTGAACTCATTAAGATGTTGCAAACATTCTCTGCAACATGTTCTGCAACCAGTTTGCAAAACTAATTTTTCCATCGTTCTGAAACCCCGAACCCGAAAGATGTTCTGGAACATGTGGCTGCAGAGATGTTCTGAAACATGTGGCTGCAGAGATGTTTTTGAACATGTCGCTGCAGAGATGTTCTGGAACATGTCACTGCAGAAATGTTTTTGAACATGTCGCTGCAGAGATGTTCTGGAACATGTCGCTGCAGAGATGTTCTGGAACATGTGGCTGCAGAGATGTTCCGGAACATGTGGCTGCAGAGATGTTCCGGGACATGTCGCTGCAGAGACGTTCCGGAACATGTGGCTGCAGAGACGTTCCGGAACATGCCGCTGCAGAGACGTTCCGGAACATATGTGGCTGCAGAGAT
Source organism: Megaphyllum sjaelandicum (assembly GCA_034698745.1). Classification (NCBI taxonomy): domain Eukaryota; kingdom Metazoa; phylum Arthropoda; class Diplopoda; order Julida; family Julidae; genus Megaphyllum; species Megaphyllum sjaelandicum. The sequence continues at coordinate 12,931 of JAQGBX010001666.1, read as the reverse complement.
GTTCTGCGACATGTCGCAGCAGAGATGTTTCGGAACATATGTGGCTTCAGAGATGTTCTTGAACATGTGGCTGCAGAGACGTTCCGGAACATGCGGCCGCAGAGATGTTCCGGGACATGCGGCTGCAGAGATGTATCGGAACATATGGCTGCAGAGACGTTCCGGGACATGTCTCTGCAGCGACATATTCCGGAACATATCGCTGCACAGATGTTCTGCTTGCAACTGCAGTTTTCAACTCAAATTTTTCCACAAGGAAGAGTGATCGTTCTGAAACCCCGAACCCGAAGCACCCGGGATCGACAGCCAGCCCGCATGACGGACAAAAATCAAATCGTGCACTCATCGTTCACGCTCAACCGGAAGTCGGAAGTGAAATTTTTTTAAATGCAAAAAAAGATGAAAAACTTACCGTGTCTGCGGTTCCCCGTTGCACGGTATTTCCCTGCCAGAAGCGGCGGGCGTAGCCCCGCACGCATCCCACGGCGCTGCGGGTGAACTTGAAGCCCGGGTTCCACACGAGGGATCCGTACCCGAACACCCAGAGCTTGGTGCTGGGTCTGGCCGTCGTCATCCTCTCGGGTACTCGGAGAATTTCCCGAACGCGAGGCTGGTGGTTTCGACCGGGAGGAAAACCGTCGCTACCCCGCGCAGCTTCCAAATACGATCGCCGATATCCGAAGACGGGAAAAACGCTGGCTCTTTTTACCGCGGGGATGTTGACCCAAATGCCGCCACGTGCCGCAGCCGATCGACGATCGACGAACAAACCGACTCGAACGCTATTGGTGGAGGCGCGGCTGAGTGATGCAATCGTGGCTCAGAGTTGCGCTATTGCTGCGCTTTTCGTGGCTGAGGGCTTGCGGAAAGAAGCTTCTTCTCTCAAGCTTCTCTCTTGGGAGTAGGAAAAAGGTACACGATTTTCTAGGTCGCAACCTCTTGGGTTGTACGTTTGTACGTCTGTTCGGTGAGCTGATCTGAACTACTATGTTGTGTCTTTTTTTTTTGTTGTTGTTTCTGTTGGGAGATGTTTCGTTGACACGTTGGGCGTGCATTCGGGGTCTTGCGTGGTGCACCCCCCCCCTCCCTATTCGGAAACGACACAACTCGGAAATACATGTGCAGTTGGTGGTTTTTAAAGTGAATTTTAATTGTTCGGGTAAAATTAGCCCTACTTGGTAGGCCCCCAGAGCTGGGAAACCTACCTGGAAAGGTTAGGGAACTTGAAAATGTCTGAAAGAAACTGAATTTTAATTGTCGAGTAGAATTAGCACTACTTGGTACCCCCTGAACGGGAATAATTTGCACAGTTTTCACGATTTCCGAGTACAGATTTTGCAAAGTTTTCCACGATTTTCGAGGACAAATTTGCAATTTTCCACGATTTTCAAGGACAACTTTGCAAAATTTTCCACGATTTCTGAGGACAACTTTGCAAAATTTGTCCTCGGAAATCGTGGAAAATTTTTCAAAGTTGTCCTCGGAAATCGTGGAAAATTTTTCCGAGGACGAATTTGCAATTTTCCACGATTTCCGAGGACGAATTTGCAATTTTCCACCATTTCCGAGGACAAATTTGCAAAATTTTCCACCATTTCCGAGGCAAATTTGCAAAATTTTCCACGATTTTCGAGGACAAATTTGCTAAATTTTCCACGATTTCCGAGGACGAATTTGCAAAATTTTCCACGATTTTCGAGGACAAATTTGCAAAATTTTCCACGATTTCCGATCGAGGACAAATTTGCAAAACTGTCCACGATTTCCGAGGACAAATTTGCAAAATTTTCCATGATTTTTCGAGGACAAATTTGCGAAATTTTCTACGATTTTCGAGGACAAATTTGCGAGATTTTCCACGATTTTTGAGGACAAACTTGCAAGATTTTCCACGACTTTCGAGGACAAATTTGCAAATTTTCCACGATTTTCGAGGACGAATTTGCAAAATTTTCCACGATTTTCGAGAACGAATTTGCAAAATTTTCCACGATTTCCGAGGAAAAATATGCCAAAATTTTCCATGATATTTCGAGGACGAATTTGCAAAATTTTCCATGATTTTTCGAGGACGAATTTGCAAAATTTTCCACGATTTTCGAGGACAGATTTGCACAATTTTTTACGATTTTCGAGGACTGATTTGCAATATTTTCCACGATTTCCGAGGACAGATTTGCAAAATTTTCCACGATTTCCGGGGACAAATTTGCAAAACTTTCCACGATTTCCGAGGACAGATTTGCAAAATTTTCCACGATTTCTGAGTACAGATTTGCAAAATTTTCCACGATTTCAGAGTACAAATTTGCAAAATTTTCCACGATTTCAAAGGACAAATTGGCAAAATTTTCCACGATTTCCGAGGACAACTTTGCAAAATTTTCCACGATTTCCGAGGACAAATTTGCAAAATTTTCCACGATTTTCGAGGACAAATTTGCAAAATTTTCCACCATTTTCGAGGACAAATTTGCAAAATTTTCCACGATTTTCGAGGACAAATTTGCTAAATTTTCCACGATTTTCGAGGACAATTTTGCTAAATTTTCCACGATTTCCGAGGACAAATTTGCAAAATTTTCCACGTTTTTCGAGTACAAATTTTCAACATTTTTCCAGTACAAATTTGTAAAACTGTCTACGTTTTCCGTATTCCAAATGTTTTCATGCCAATTTTATTTTACATTTTTCAAATTTGTTCTATGTTACATTTCAAAATTGTCTGTGTTTTGCAAAATGTCAATTTTTGCCAGTGTCATTTGGTCAGAGAAATTTGTTTAAAACTTGGAAAAGTCAGGGAAGTTGAAAATGAAATTTCTGGGGAAACCCTGATCTTGTTCGCTGCTTGACATCCATGAAGTTCTCTATTTTGATTCCCTACACAGATATACTTGAATTTTGTTGTATGACGTTAATTTCCAGAGATTCAGATAATTCCTGAAACAACTTACTTCATGAAACCAGTTTTTTTTACCGAATTGTCTATATGTTGCGCAGAAAACCGATTTAAACTCGCTGACAGAAAATACCTTTCAAATGATAAGATTAAAACACATTTACCTTTGAAATGTCAATTTGAAGCCGCCACCAACCAATGACGTTTCTAGATAAATGTTGATTTTAAGAATGAGTACCATATGTGAATATTTTATTGTTCTGCGTTTTGGTTGCTCAGGCTGTACAGCAGTTAGGTGCTTAACACTGGCTGTGTCAGCTGTAGACAGTATGCCGTCTAGACAGCTGTTTTCAGAGCATTTACGCGCAACTATAGCGTCACGTGGAAAACTTGCTACTTTGGTGATGTCACGTGCTTGATATGAACAGTAAAAAATATGATCCCAATATTTGAATTTTCGTTTGAATTTTACGACTTATTTTATGACTGTTTTTGGATGATAATACAGGGTACCCCCAGACCAGGAAAACCTGTAGAAGTCAGGGAATTTGAAAATGTCTGGAAAAGTCAGGGAAGAATGGCTTATTTTTAAAACGTCAAGGAAATTAAACATAGTCATGCTGTTGCATTCCAAAATTAGTGCATGATTAGCTAAGTCCATTTTCTGAGTACAAATTTGCAAAAACTTCACAATTTTTTTAAGGACAAATTAGCAAAAATTTCCACGTTTTCCGAGTACATATTTTTTAACATTTTTAAAATTTTTCTATGTTAATTTTCCAAATTGTTATTAGTAAATTTTGCACTGTATGTACATTTTTGAAAATGTTGAAAATGAATTTTCTGGGGTAACCCTGTAATAAACCTCCAATCAATATATATCCTAAGTTATTTTTTGGATGATAACCAATCTTCAGTCACAATTTCATGCTTTTTGTTTCCAAAGTTTACTGTAGAAGCTGTTTTCCCTGTCAAACTTAATATTTGTTAAGTTTCTTAAGTCCAATTTTATGCTTTTTTGTTTTCATTTCCATATTTAATAAATATTAACTTTCTACAGTAAACTTTGGAAACAAAAAGCATGAAATTGTGACTGAAGATTGGTTATCATCCAAAAAATATCTTAAGATATATTTCAAAAGTCATAATATTTTGTTTCCAGAGTTTATTATATAATTTAACAGCAGTTGTTCTTCTTACCCTATAATTGTATTATCCAGTCTTATAGCAAGTTATACTGTATTCTTGTAAATTCTCAAGAACGTATTTTGAGCCAAAGGCAATATGCATTTCCAAAAGAGGTTTTTTAAAATATAGTCTGGATTATATTTTTCAGAATACATTTTATATCTATTTAATTTTTTGTGAGTGTTGCCCTGGGTCACAAAACTTTTGATTCTTCAAGAACTGTTTTATAACATAGTTGAAGTAAATTGACCACTAAATAGTGTAAACAAAACTTTTCACTGGCAGTTTTTTAATATTTAGAAAAAAATTTAAATATATGCCCTCTCTCATGTCGTTACTGACCACAACTGATAAAATGTCACGAATTTTTGTAGTCATGCAATTAAGGTAACAATCGAAGCCAGTTCTAATTTTCAGTTTGTCAAGCTGTAGAAATTAGAAATTTCATGACGAATTTTTCCTTATTTTCAAATAATTCGTATAAATTCAGTCAACAAGAGAAAAAAGGTAAAAAAAAACGAGCAATTTTATGGTATTTATTGTTTGTTTTAACTTTAAAAAAGGTAATTGAATTTCTTTAATTAAGTTGTTAAAAATTCAAATCATGCCTTCGATTCAGTATTTTTCATGAAACTGCATTTGCTTAAAAAAGAGTGGTTCTAGGCTTTGAGTTTTCACAAATTCCTGAGAAATGTTTACATAAAACTGTCACTAAAACGGTGCAAGTTGTTGCCCATAACACGATATTAGCGCCTACAATTTCCATTATTCAACAAGTTGCACTTTTTCGGAAAAGCTTTTATGCTGTACATTTTATCCTGTGTAATATGAAAATCATATTCTAGTAAATTTTGAACACCTTCATTTGGGTCCAAAACATTATGTATTTTTAGAAGATATGTTTAAAACAGTTTGAATTTTCGTTTTCAGAATAAACAGTATTTAAATAAGAATTTTTCACTTTTGCAGAAATCATAAGAATTGAAAGAACGTTGTAATGTTTTGTCATTTATTTTCATTCTTATCGTCCGAGCCATGATCAAAAGTTATTTTTTTGTAATGATTTAAAATATCTTTAATACATTCAGAAAGTTTTGGAGTTTCGGATGTCTTAAAAATGTCCAAATATATGTCCGAAAAATTGCCCGATTAACTGTAGGAAAAACCTCCCGATTTAATATTCGAAATATGGGTCATTTTAATGGCTGACATTATTCATTAAGAATAACGTCAACCGTTAAAATTGTGTGACGTCACCCATACAAAGTCTTATGATAAAGTTATTCATAAAGTTATGATGACGTCATTCGTTAAAATTCGGATGATGTCATATGTTAAATTTTTATGACGACGTCATTTGTTAAGCAAGAGCATCCATTGTGGTAATTAAATTCCTTTGATTTTTATCAAGGAATTTTCTTTTAGGAATTGGAACTCATTCTCAAACATGTACTTACAAATGAACGAACTTGCATGTAATTCGGATGACGTCATATGTAAAGTTATGATCATGTCATTTTTTAATTATTTTTTTAGAGTATCCATTGTGGTAACCAAATTCCTTGATTTTTATCAAGGGATTTTCATTTAGGAATTGGAACTCATTCTCATATATGTACATGCACTTAATGCATATCGTGCAGAAATCTGTTACTGACATCATGTCTTTGTACGTTCAAAATTATAGAAAATGCAAGGAAATACTTGTTAGGAGGTCCACCAATTAACAAAACTCGTTAGGATTTCCCAAAATTAGGGCAACTTCCTCCAATTATTGGACTATGCAACATGCAGATGACCTTAAGATAAGACTTCTTATGTGACGCACAGACGAGATAAGCTGGTATTGATGAATTCTCGCCGAATCGAAATAAAACGAGCAAGTTTGGTAAAATGATTTATTTGGTGATAGATATCATACGTAGTTTTTGTTACGTACATGTAGCATCGTTACAAACATTGTAAGGTACTGTAGTCAAGTTTCTTTCCAATTGGACAAGTTGCCCAAGGAGCAATGATCGCGTGACTGCATGACGCAGTGGTGAAAGCAAGCATGGCATAATTTGTCTTTGTTATCACATTCGATGATGTTGGCCAACAGGTCAATCATGGTATCAAATTCATCAACCTGTCGAGCGTCCGGCTGCGTTTCGAAAAACAAGTACGCAATCTGGCGTCAATTAAATTCCTCTTCATTTTCCTTAATGTGTAAATCTCAGTTAATTTTGTGCAATTTCTATTTCCACGGAATTGGCGCTGCGTGACGAATTTCAGGCCATGGAGCATCAAGCCAAGGGTTCTTCTGGGAAGAGCTCTGGGTAGGATCCGTGGGAGTTTTTGACTATCCAGACACTGTCGATTATCTCGCCACCCTTTAGCAAGAAATAGATAAAAATGGCATTGATTAATCGGTGAATCAACAAGGAAAAGCTAATTTGATCAAATAATCTTGGACAAAGATTTCGATGAAATAAGACCAACTGCTGCATCTATCATCAGTTCCATCAATATGCATGTATTACAAGTTTATGGAAAGTCTGGTAACACACTATCACCAAACCCAAATTCCAACAATATGCATCTATTAAAAGTTTTGCAAGTTTATGGAAAGTCTGGTAAGACAATCACCAAACCCAAATTCCACCAATATGCATCTATTACAAGTTTTGTAAGTTAATGGAAAGTCGGGTAACACACTATCACCAAACCCAAATTCCATCAATATGCATGTATTAAAAGTTTTACAAGTTTATGGAAAGTCTGGTAACACAATCACCAAACCCAAATTTCACCAATATGTACCTATTACAAGTTAGGCAAATTAATGGAAAGTCGGGTAACACACTATCACCAAACTCAAATTCCATCAATATGCATCCATATTGACTTTCATTTATCCAATATGATGTTGCGTGCCTATATTGTACAGTATGTACAGGTACAATACCTAATCGAAATAGGTTGAATTGCAAGGTCAAACTTTTTTTCGGTCAAGGTAAAACACTGTGTAATTAAGCGATTTTTTTTAGTTGCATAGCCAGTGTCATTCTCTTTACCCTGATCAGATATGAGTTCCATCAAAAACCGATAACCTACAATGATGACGTCATTGCAGATTTCTATAAGGGTTAAAAATGTCAGAAGTTATAGAAAATGTCCAATTTTATGAGTCAACATGGGCAGGTTAATAACCTCGCTGAAAAATTGTAAAAAAGTAAGTCTATAATAAAATGGTCATAAATGCTATAATGGGGAAGGGTTTCTCAAAAGCACCAACAAAAAACCCTACTAAACAAACGAATTTTGGAAATGAAAATTGTGGTTTTTGTGGCAACGTCATGTGCATAGCCTTCCAGCAGGAAATGCATGTTCCTCGTTCTTTTTTAATTGCAATTTTTATGACCGAAAACATGGTTAAGCAGAGTTTTAAAATGGTTCCTATTTCACAGGGTCATCCCGAAAAGCGGATTATGAACTCTTTGAGAATTTCAAAAATTCGTGGGCAAGTCTTGAAAATTACAAGAATTCGGTGATGATCACTAATAACGACATGGATCTTATGGTAAGGATCCCTGTTTCGCTGCATGGTAGTTGAGTTGCATTGCAAAAGGAGCATTGCAAATGTTTTGGATGTTCTTTATGTAATTGAATACACGAGTATGTGGAGTACAGGAGGTGTTAAACTGTTTTCACCTAAGGAAACGGAGGAACTTTTTTTGTTGCAATTTGCATGCTGTCAGTTGATTACATGAATTGTTTCATCTGCATTGTTTACGTAAGTGTTCCCAGAAACAACTGGCAACCAGTATTGCGTGATTTTGAGGCCATGCATCTATGAAGTAATTTCTCAAATAAAGATATCTGAAATATAAATTGTAGTAGTAAAATGGCCGCAATCATCTCTGCCAGCCATGTTTGCTTGATGTTTTCTATAATTTTGATTAACCATGACCGGAGAAGGTTTTTCGGGAGTTATTCGTTCAAGCAAATTTACGATGTTCCCGTAAACGAAATGTGCCAAAAAAAAATTGTCAAAACCTTATTTAGTTTGCATATTTTATGCGCAATATGGATTCTGTATTTGCATTGCAGCATATCATGCGGGTGAAAGTATTTTAATGGAACTATTGAATATACGCGTCCTACATGTACATGACGAAAACATGTCACTTTGCATTGAATAGATAACGTGGGTTGTCGACAAACAGTGTTGTTAAGTTAAAGTAACTAATAGAAACAATTATCAAGTTGAAGAAACTAATGGAAACAAATATCAAGTTAGAGAAACTAATGGAAACAATTATCAAGTTAGAGAAACTAATGGAAACAATTATCAAGTTAGAGAAACTTATGGAGACAATTATCAAGTTAGAGAAACTAATGGAATTATCAAGCTAAAGTAACTTATAAAAACAATTATCGAGTAAAAGAAACTAATAAAAACAATTATCGAGTTAACGAAACTAATAAAAACAATTCAGAGTTAACGAAACTAATAAAAACAATTACAGAGTTAACGAAACTAATAAAAACAATTACAGAGTTAACGAAACTAATAAAAACAATATAAAGAAAAAGAAGATTTAAAGAACAAGTTAAAGAAACTAACGGAAACAATTATCAAGTTAACGAAACTAATAGAAACAATTATCAAGTTGAAGATTAAGTTTTAACTTTCTGCGAGAAAAATTTGGATTTGCAGGGATCAAACTTGCTAGGGCGGCTTCCTTTGAGAAGTTCCTGTTAGAGCCCCGCAGCGAAAGATTATATATATGTATGTATATTTTTTTGCGTTTTGTACGGGTTTTGCGTCATCACGTACAAAACGTATGAGCGCGTCCCCGGAACCAGGTGAGCATCTTTCCATCCATCCACAACGCTCAAAACACACAGCTTTTCTTTATGTATGTAGATTGAAACACTTACCTTGTCTACGGCAACCTGTTCCATGTAAAGATGACTAGTGTTGAACACTTGCATTCGTGTGTATCCATATTCCACTGTACGATATGCAGTCCAATATGGCGCATCCTCTTGGAAATTGTCATGCTGTTCGCTACAACCCTTTTTTAACGAAAATAAAGAGATTTGTTAATTTTAGAATTCTCTTAATTTGTTGTTAATCCAGCTGTTTGTTACACGTAAAGCATCAATGGTGGCACTATGTACATGTAAATAGAATGATATAACTCTATGTTAATGACGTGCTATCCAAAAATGGCCAGTTAAAAATACTTACCACGAATTTTTTTTAATAAAAGGGTACTCAGACTGAAGCATTACAAATCGTACTTTGGCAAAGTAAAGTCACATGTGCAAATGTAACGCATTATCTGGTTTAAAAACAGTAATAACCTTTAGTGAATTTTTAAAACAATTGCGCACGTGACTGATCGCTGCGCAAAGCTTCTATCTGAGGACCCCTCTAACTTATAATAAATGAGTTCAAAAGTTGTATTGGAGTTTTAAAAAAATGTTCTAAATTTGAATTTGAGTTACTATAAATCTTCAAAATTTGAATTTTAGTTATAAAATGTTCAAAATTTAAATTTCAGTTAAAAATATTAAAAAATTTGAATACCAGTTAAAAAGTGTTCAAAATTGGAATTTCAGTTTAAAATGTTAAACATTTTAATTTCAGTATATAAAAGTTCAAAACTTTAATTTCAGTTAAAAAATGTTCAAAATCTCAAATTCAGTTCAAAAATGTTCAAAATTTGAATTCCAGGTAAAAAATGTTCAAAATTTGAATTCCAGGTAAAAAATATTTAAAATTTGAATTTCCGTTAAAAATGTTAAAAATTTTTAATTTCAAGTTAAATTAAAAAACAACTATAGTGGCAATAAAAACTACTTGGAAACCATTTTTATTAAAATTATAATCAATGATATTATTTAGAAGCATTTATTTAACCGTTTATCAATGCCAGCTTCCTTCTGGCATTATCCAAAACTTGATTGGATTTAAATGGATTCTAATAAATCTTTAAATTCGTTTTTTTTAAAAAATGGAACCTTACCGCTGAGCCAGTAGTCAAATGGACAGGTCCTTTGGGATTTGTGTAGGGTTCCTCGTAGCTTCCATTCTTTATCTGTTATTGAATCGAAAATAATAAAACAATTATGGTGATAATGCTATGACATCTCAAATTTTAGAAACAGGGTGTCTAAAAACGTTTAAAAGCTTTTGGTGTGAAAGTATTTAGTTCTAAAATTGGGTGTAGGAAACTTATTTTCTAAAGAAAAGACTTTACTTATCGCAATGATCGCAATGAAAAATTGCGCATATTTTAGAAAAAATATCTATATATAAATATTGCTTTCTTTTTTTATAATTTTTTTTTCTTGATTTCATATTTGCGAATATATGCCATGTATTCCTCGTATATTCAAGATATTTGCGGCTATCTGGGTAAAATATATTTAAAAGAAATCTTTAGGTGGTACAGTATTATCAAAATGTATAGTTGAAATATTTCTGCAAATCATTGTTGCTTTCATTTATAAACATAGTTTCGATTGTAACGAATTCGTACTTGGTAATCAAAAATTGGCCATAATCTTTCATATGAATGTTCGTGTGCCCATATGGCAAGGTCCACTCCATAGTTATTGAACATGTTCTCCAATCCGTACCAGTGAAAAAGAGGTATTCCAACACGAACCTAGAAAACTTGTACAATCAACCAGTGTCCTAAAATACAAATAAACCGATGCTATTTGCATGGTTTAAAAAAAAGACTAGAAATTGGGTTGATATTTCATGAACTTCACTGCATTTCTGAATCTGACGACATAACCAGTAAACAAAAATTCTGATTGTAATTTTTTTTGGGGGGAGAGGTGAGGAATATGACACGCTTCTGTAAAATCCTGCCTAAGAAATATCAAAATATAGAATTTTGACATGATCTGAATTTGGTTATTATAATAAAAAGTGTATTTAAAAAACAAAATACTTGAGTTTCACTAATTCACTTATCAGAATTCCTTATTTCCATTACCAGATTTAAAAGCCAAACAGTTCGAAATTTCAAGAAATATGCAATGTACGTTTTAAAAAGTCTACTTTGAAATGAATTAGAATTAATAAGTTTTGGATTTGAAAACATTAAAAGAAAGACATTTTCTTCAAATTTTGATTTTTAATATTTCCTGAAATGCTGTAACGCGTTCATGATTTTAACCAGTCTAAAAATGCATTTGAATTCTAGCGTTCTGACATGTGTTCAAAATCCAGTAGAACAATGTTTTAAAATATTTGGGCAAGTGGTACATTTTCTAACTAATTATAAATTACATTTCGGTATACTTTATATCAAATGAAATGAATTAGAATTAATACGCTTTGGATTGAAATACTGTACATTAAGGGAAAAACAATTACTCATATTTTGATTTTTAATACGGTATGTTCTGAAATGCATTTACGAGTTCATGATTTCAGCCATTCTTAAAATTAATACGCCATTATTAAATTCATTTCAATTCTAAATGTTCGAATATGTGCTCAACAACCATTAAAACGATGTTTGAAAATATTTGTTCAAGTGGTACATTTCAATGAATTATAAATTACATTTCGAGATACTGTATATCAAAAGCCAGAATGGACTACCAAATGCCTAAATCGATACTTTTAAATTTAATAATGCATTATCATTTTGTGTATAAAAATGCATTTTCATTTGGTGGTGAAAAATACATTCGGACTTTGCTTAATAAGTGTGAAGAAACCACTTCTTTGTTGTCCTTATAATTCTAGTCAAGGGTACAGTATATTTAATGAGCCTGGATTTTATGTTTAACACATTTTGTTTTTGAATTCTCGAAATACATCACTTCAGACTGCGTGTCCAATTCTGATGTTTATAAAGTGCGTGCCTTAATAACGATCATTAATGGGGCAAAATGTCGGGAGCTAACCACACTCAGCATTAAGAAATTACTCGTATCAGTTATCACAGGATGCGATGTCAGTTTTTTTTAATTGAAAAAAAAATGGATATGTGAAAGGTTTAACGGATTAGTGTCAAATCTTCAATGCAGTGAACTTGGGAAATTTCCCCTGCTTAGGCATTAGGCGCTAATAGCCCTCGCTTAAATGGGAAATTACTGCGAATGGTTTTGAGACAGTTTAATAATTACGATGCTTTCTTTGTTGGTGCAATCATCGCCGTCATTATTGGAACAATACATGGGTCGATGACCATACACAACAATCCAAGGCCTCTGATCACGATTTTCCTTCAGATTGGCTTTCTGCAATTAAGGGGCAAGGATGAGTGCTCCTTCAGAACCGCAACGGTGGCAGGTTTTTTTGGGGTTTGCCAAACCTTCAAGTCCTTTTCCAACCAATTGTACTGATTGATAATTTGCTTCATTCCGTATTGAAGGAAAAAGTAGAATTCGGTGGAAATTGATATGAAGTGCACTGGTCCGATGTCGTAAGAGAAGAACATGTTGTCGTCGGAGTGGGGCATGGTGAAACGATTTTTGTAGTTAGAAAAGTTGCTAAATTAAGGAAATGTGGAGAAAATGTTGATAAGTTTAAGGACATTTGGAGAGAACTTGCTAAATTGAGGAAATTTGGAGAAACGTTTCTAAGTTAAGAAAATGTGGAGAAAAAGTTTCTAAGTTACGAAAATGTGGAGAAAAGTTGCTAAGTTACGAAAATGTGGAGAAAAGGTTTCTAAGTTACGAAAATGTGGAGAAGAGTTGCCAAGTTAAGAAAATGTGGAGAAAAGTTGCTAAGTTAAGAAAATGAGGAGAAAAGTTGCTAAGTTAAGAAAATGAGGAGAAAAGTTGCTAAGTTAAGAAAATGAGGAGAAAAGTTGCTAAGTT